>JAQZBX010056642.1:0-18194 GCA_029593785.1 Cabassous unicinctus
ATCCTCCAGGAATTAAGCAAACATGAGTCTAGCTGTTAAATGTTAAATGTTAAAGTTCTCAGATGTGAATCCCTCAGTCCATGTTAAACAGTGCAGAAATGGCTAATTAAATCATTATCTCAGATAACCTAGAATCAAATGCATACAAAAGTCAAAGTTTTAGAGAAGCACATTTATAATGTTATGTATCAGGAAAAACAATGTATAGAAGTCAGGGTTCATGGGGAAGTATGGATATCTCTTTTGACATTGAATTAAAAAAAAAAAAAAAAGAATGACCAGGAAAAATTCCTGGGTTGAGATTTAAAGGTTTTCTAAGAACATGCTTAAAGATTCGTGATTTCCTTATCTCTTTCAGCTACAGGGCTAAGATAGCTAACTAAAAACTTCAAAATTTGAATTTTTATCAAGAATATTGCCAAATTGTAATCTCAGAAGGCCTCAAAGCCTTACCTGTTGCCATAAGCAAAAGTTAGATAATGTTAGATAATGAGATTTGGAATGAGGATGTATGATGGAATTTGGACAACTTGAGGCAATTTAAGTTCCCTAATACCCTATCCTATACTGAGACTTCTTTGTCTACTAAAGTCCCTTCTCTTTTGTGTATCCAGGCTCTTCATTCATTTCTTAAATATGTCTATGTCTATGTCTACGTCTACGTCTATATTTATATATCTCTATCTCTATCTCTATCTCTATCTCTATCTCTATCTCTATCTCTATCTCTATATCTATATCTCCTTAGGGAGATTTGTTGCAAAAACCGTATAGTTCCACTCATGCTTTCCTCCATTGTCTTTACAACTATAGTCAGGTCCTAGTGTGTCCAAAGGAAGCCAAGGAAAAACAAACAAACAAAATATCAAAACAAAAAATGGAAAATAAGACTTCATTGCTTAAAAAATACTTAAGGTTTTCTAGGAGTATGTGAGTTATGCGAATTCTTTATAATTGTTGGAGGAATATTATTATAGTTGCATTAAACATAGATTTCAATTTGCTAAGTAGATTGTGTAGTTGTACATAGAACTAGGATTGTCTCAAAGATGACCAACATTAAAATAAAAATGAGATGCTCTAAATTCCTTGGAATAGAGAAATTGAAATATTTTAGGTGAATCCAGCTGTGTGTTCAGCTAATGCAACTCCTAATTAAAGGAGGCTCAATAAATCACTCAGAGTTTGAGTGGGCAGGCAGCATTCTTGAAATTTACTTTAGTCATAATGTGAAATGATACAGTTGAAATGAGAGAGTGCTCTGATGTCAATGGAATGGCAATAGAAACAGGTTTGGAAAAGACCATTCAGGGACAGGCCAAGTGGTTATAGGGACCATAGAGTAGTAAGGATGATTTAAAAATTATGACTTTGAGAAGTCTTGGACAGTGGAGAATTATTCATGTACTTTTATACTAGATTCAATAATACACCTTGCCCCCAGATCTGTACATTTGCTTTCTCCTTATGTACATGAAACCATCATGCTTCTGCTACTATTATAGTTACAGGTTGAAGTAAGTATGACAAGTGCTCTTGGACTCTCATTACTTGCTTGTACAAACTGAGAGACCCTGGTTTCCTAGCTGGTGATTCAGTGCCTCACATCACTTACCCCAGGCTTTCCCTTTGATGTGGAGATATAGGACCCCATTGAGGCCTGCTTAAAATCCTTCCATGCACAACCAAAAATGAGGAGGGGAAGTTGAAGATCCATGGGTGATAGTTGTTCAGTGGGAGACTGAGGTCAGTGGATAAATTCTTTTTCTTTCTCCCCTAATGGATTGTTTAGTGATGTAGTTTATATGTTTCTTTGAAAGATACTGTGGAGTTGAACAGACAACTGGACACAGTAGTTATCAACCCTAGTGTAATCTTGTATTGGCTCTCCTGCCCTTCTCACTTTACTCTCTTTTTCCTTTACTTCTGCTCCTTGGACTTGCATTCCCCTAATAAAGTAATTGCATACAAACCTTCTGTATGTATTTTGTTTTCTGAGGATAGGTTGAGGGAATTACTCCTAAAATTAGGATAGGATTCTGGAGTTAACCATTTGTCTAATGGGACCAAGGACTCCCTTGCTGCGAAAAGTAGGTGGTAATAACATGTGTTAAGTAGTGCCACCAATCACTAACACCATCTGTGGCAGTTTGAGATTATTTATGAATCCCAAAAAGAGAAAGATTATGTTTGTAAACCAATCTATTCTTCTGAGTGTGATACCCTTTGATTGTATTAAATTCAAAGGTATTAACCAATTTAGGGCTTTTGATTCAACTGCATCAGTAGGGCATCACTCAGGTTCAGTCCCTGTGACCTTGGTGGGTTGATATAAATGGGCACTCACTCACAAAGATGCATGAAAGAGGAGAGAACTTGGTCGTTTTGGTCCTGCCATGTGACAGAAAGAAGGCTCAAATAGCTAAAGCCCAGGGAATAGAGATGAGCCATTTGCCTGATAGTTTGCAGCTGAAGAGAACAGAGCAGCTGAGCAGCTGAAAAGGCCTGGAAAGAAACAAGCCCTTGCCAGAGACTGATACAGGAAACCCTGAGAGACCAGGCAGAGATCATTCACCATCTTGCTTCAACACATGGCCACTGACTTTGGTGAGAAAGCAGCCTTGAGTTGGACTCTCTGGGGCCTCGTAACTGTAAACATTTATCCCAAATAAATACCCTTTATAAAAACCAACAGATTTCTTGTACTTTGCATCAGCACCCCTTTGGCTGACTAATACACCATCTCCTGGGTTAAATGGAATGAAGTGTAAATGCAAAAGGAACACGGGGAATTGGAATATATGGTGGCTACGACATTACAAGGTACTTAGACAATGATAATTGTGTCCGGATTGGAGTAATCTGATTTCTTATATATGTATTGATAATCTAAAAATTATATAATGATAGGATCAGGGAAGCCAACTACTAGTGCAAGGCAAGCAATCAATTCCAGAGTGCTTTAGGACAGCTGTAAGGATATTTTGAACTCTATAAGCACAGAGAAGCTTTTGCTCAAAATTAGAACCAGGGTCTAATTGTAACAGTAGCATATCTGCAAACAAAAAGCATTGCCCGAAAATTGTAGAATCTTGAGAAACATTATAAGGATATTTGAATGGATGAATCTGAGAACCTTAAGCTTACAGCTTTCCCTGTGAAACCTCCCTGATGAGAAAAGAGGCATCTTTCCCTTTTCTAGAGAAAACTAGCTGCCCTGTGCCTGGAAACCATGCAATGAACTCCTCTGAGGGAGGCATGTTACCATATAATGTTTATTCTTGTCAAGATCTGCCATTGCTACAATCATTACTGTAGGTTAATAAGAAAGTCAGATCTCAACACAGCCTCAAACAGGTTAATTGCTGAAGGGATGGAAGGAACCATGGGGAATATGTAAGAAATGGATCTTGACAGTGTGGTCCATGGGGGAACTCATCGGCGAACTTGGAAAGGGGATCCTGTTCAAAGACTTAGTAGCAATGGGTCCTTAATGCTTGCATGCACACTCAGCAAATTAAATGGAAGTTCTGAACTTCTTGGCATAATATTGAGGGAGAGATCACAAAATATGGGAAGAAAGAAAAGTTAGTATGAATTAGCCTTGTAAGATCTGACAACACACCACCTGACTGTGTTCTCCAGATGGTCCAGAGGACAGTTGTCTCATTTAGATTAAAAGGAATGTACTGGTGAAGGGGGGTACTGGAAGTTTGAAAATCTCAATGATGGCTGCCCTCCATAGGCCAGGATTGATGATGGAAGAGCTGCCTTAGAATTGGGCTTGTTGGGGGGCAGTCAGTCACAAGCTTTCTGACCTACACATCTTGCTGAAAATGCCAATATAACAAGTCCTTAGCCCAAGCCATGTCTCAGGATTACTGCCAGCAATCTTGAGAAGTACTGTATTCCAGAACCTGCAGTGGATCAGGGGTCCTTCAGGTCAAAGAACAGAATGGTTTATTGCCTGCTGTAAGAGCTACTGATTCCATAAGCTGAGGGTTCAGTCTTGTAGCACATCTGACTTTTCATGGAGACACTACCTGATACTCCACATTGTCCTGTGGGATTTGAGTCTTGGAGAATCAGCACAACTTTGCTGATACTCCTACTACTGCTTTTGCTTTCACTGGTATAGTTGTTTAAAGCTGTATATACCCCAGAAAGGCATGTTCTTAAATTTGATCCATTCTTGTGGGTGTGGACCCATTGTAAGTAGGACCTTTTGATGAGGCTACTTCAGTTAAGGTGTGACCCACCTCATTAAGGATGGATCTTAATCCTATTTCTGGAGTCCTTTATAAACAGAAATAGTACAGAAAACAAGAGAGGGAGAAGCCACAGAAGTAAGAAACTGAAATCAACAAAACCTGGAAGAGAAGGGAGAGAACAGCAGATGCCACCATGTGCCTTGCCATGTGTCAGAGTAGCCAAAGATTGCCAGCAGCCAGTCCATGGGAAGAAAGCATCACCTTGATGATGTCTTGATTTGGACATTTTCCCATACTCTACCATAAGCTAATAAATTCCCATTTCATGGTATCTGCTTTGAGCAGTCTAGGAAACAAAAACAACTAACCAAGCCTTTTATCCCTGACCCAGTAGTCTCATGTCATCTGTCAGCATCCATAGAACTGTAACAGGGTAATGTAGTAGTTTATATAGTTATTTGGATGAGAAACCTCCTGCTTTGATACCTTTTCCTCACTGTCAAACTTAGGTAGGTAGGGTACAAAATCATCACATGCTCCTTAGTGTTAGTGGGGATGATAGAATTTTAGAATGTCGGAGGGAAGGTAGATAGACTTAAGGGTCAGAAGCAAGGTAAATGTAATTTCCAAATATGCAGCAAGGCCTGAAAGGCAATTGTGGTCACTTGACCCTCAGAGATATGCCAACAGATAATAAGGTATGGTATTCTAAGGACCAAGATATGTGAACAGTTAAATTATTTCTCAAGAGCTGATAAAGGCTTATATCAGCTGTTACAATGGAAAAGCATAGTCCCTGATTCCAGATCTAAGTCAGTTCCCAAACCCAGAACATATTTATTGAAGGAGAAGCCAGATATCCTTGGAAAAATTACCCATATTGCTGTTACAATTGTATATGTCTCTAGCTCTAGCTCTAGCTCTAGCTCTATCACTATCACTATCACTATTGCTATCACTACTGCTATCTCTATCTCATCATTTATATCTGTCTACCTATCTAATATATAAGATATATATTAATTTATTGGGGTAGGTTGGATTATGTATCCCAATTTAGACATAGTCTTACCTTAATCCATGTCCCTGTGGGTGTGAACCCATTATAAAGAGGACCTTTTGAAACTTATTTCTACTTAAGGTGAGTGTGGCCCAACTGAATGAGGGTGGCCTTAATCTGGATTACTGGAGGTCTTATAAAAAGAAGGTGACAGGCGGAAGCAGGAAATCAATGGGAACCTGGAATATAATGAAGAAAACATCACCATGTGACAGGAAATCCATGGAACCCTAAAGATTGCCTGCAAGCCAGCACCAAAATGCCACAGTCTTTGGGGAGGAAGCATGACCTCACTGATGCCTTGATTTTGGATATCTAGCTTCTATTCCTTTGTGTGTTAGTGTCCAAGCTGCTAAAACAAATAGCATAGTATGGGTTGGCTTAACCAATTTGAATTTATTGGCTCACATTTTTGAGGCTAGGAGAAATCTGAAATCAAGTTATCAACAAGGCATTTCTTTCTTCCTGAGGACTGTGGCATTCTGGGGTTTTCTGCTGACGATCTTGGTCTTTGGCTTTTTTGTCACATGGCAATGCACATGACAACCTCTCCTTGTTTCTCTCTCCATCTGACTTTCACTCTGCCTATAAAAGACCCCATTAGTCCGTATTAAAACACCACTGGATTAACTGGGGCCATACCTTAGCTGAAGTAACATCATGAAGACATCTTATTTACAATGGGTCCACATCCACCAGAATGTGGACAAGACAAAGAACATATACAATCTGAGTTATACAAGGAGGGAATTACTGTTCTGACTGCTACTACAAAATGGAGTTAAAGAAGAGTTTGCCTGGGATATAAGTCTCTTAGGGCAGCTCTTAGTACTATTGTGCCCTGTGAGTAAAGTCAATGGAAAACAGTAACAACCTGATTGGCAGGACTACTAACAGCCCAGAACCTTCAGCCATCAGCTGAAGAACCATGACTGGCTAATGTGCTCACTGAGCGTAAAGGGAATATGGAATGAGTAATAGAAGAAGGGAGTAATTAAATATGAACCACAGCCATGTGACCAGTTACAGAAATGAGGACTGTAATGGTTATATGTATTTCTTCCTTGTTTTGTTATGAATATGTTTGTTTGTGTATATATGTATATATATATATATCTATATGCAAAATCTTTGTTTTCTTCCTTATCTTATCACCTTATCATTTAACATAAGTTGTATTAACTTTATATCACAGTATTTAAATTATAGGATATCAAGTTTAAGAGTGAATATTGCCCAGAACAGTTAAATTATATTATTTAAAGATTAGGTATGGTTTAAGGAGATTTATATGGGTGTCAAATTGACAAAAGGTGAACTGTGATGATTAAGTTCATGTATCAGCTCGGCTAGTTTATGGTGTCCAGTTGTTTGGCCAAGCAAGCACTAGTCTGGTTTTTACTGTGAGGATATTTTGTGGATTTAAATCATCAGTCAGATGATTGTATCTCTGACTGATTACATCTATAATCAACAAAGGAGATTACCTTCAGCAAAGAGAGATACCTTAGCCAATAAGCTGAAGGGAGAATTGATTATTTCAGCAGTCAGAAAGAAGAATTTCTGTCTTTACTTTAGCTAGTCAGCTTCTCCTGGGGAATTCATTGGGAGCTTCATTGGAGTTCCCAGCTTGCAGCCTGCCCTTCAGAATTCAGACTTGCCGATCCTTGTGTATCTCCTATTGGTTCTGTTTCCCTGGAGAACCCTGACTAATATAAATTCCGTTGTTTACGCTAACCAATTGTGTGGTATGTGATAACAGTTCAGGCAAAGTAAGACATATGTATTTATACATTATATTATACTATAATATAGTATAAAAATGCATACATACATATATGTATATATTTTCTTGATTCTTTTTCCAAAGTGATCTGAAATCATTAGCTATATAGTTCTTTGGGGTATCTGAGTTGACACTTGAGTTAAATAATGCAAAAATTCATCGTGTTGATTTCATTAGAATGAGGCTTACTGAGGACAGGGATAAAAGAGTAGGATGAAAGGAGTTTGGTCCAAATTAATGGTTTGAACAGGCTACAGCCCAACCCTGCTTTTATCTGTTCTCAGTTCCTAAGTATATAATTGGGATATATCTATTTGGCAGCTTGTAGTATAAATTTATACTAATTATGACAGTTTGAATTTTGTGAATCTAAAAAGATCATGTTTTTCAAAGTAATCTATTCTCATGTGTGTGGTACCCTTTGATTACCTTAGATCCACTTTAGATCACTTGATTAGATTGCTTTTGATTGGACTATGTCAGTGAGGCATGACTCAGGTTGAGTCTCTGCAATCTTGCTGGGTTTGATGTAAACAGAGACACAGAGAGAGGGAGACACAGGAAAAGAAGCAGCCATTTTGATCCTGCCAGGTGAAAGAGAAGACTGCAGGAAAACAGAGACACCCCAAGGACTGAGAGAGGTCCCAGAGTCTGGAACCAGCAGAGCACAGAGGCATTAAATGACGGCCTGGAGGTGCTGGTCCCATGGAGCAGCTCAAGGCTCAGGAGAGGAGACTTACCATATGACTTATAGCTCACTGCTGAACTCAGTAAGAAAGCAGAGCAGCTGAGACTGAGAGGGGAGGCCAGAAAGAGACAAGCCCAATGCCTGGTTGCTCAGAGCTGAGCTTTGGGAACCAGGCTCTGAGAGATGGTGAGCCTGGAGGGGGAAGCAGAGGCTAAGGCAGTGATCGCCCACCATCTTGCTTCACCAAGAAGCTGACTTAGGTGAGAAAGCTTCTCTGGTGGTGCCTTACTTTGGACATTTCTTGGCCTTGGAACAATAAGCTTTTATCCTAAATAAAATCCCTATTATAAAAGCCAACCCATTTCTAGTACTTTACTTTGGCAGCCCTGTGGCAAACTATGACACTAATTTTATTTTTATAATGAGATATAACTCAACTTTTCATAAAATGCTACTTACTGCATTACTAATGTTTCTCTTCATCACCATAATAACTACCATTCATTGTATACCATTTACTTAACAGGTAGAATAAAAAGTAGTGTCTCTAATTGTTTTAAACAAAATTTGTAGTTAGGCATAGTTATGCCACCCTTGGGAAGAGAAAATGAGGCCCAGATAAATGAAATAACTTTACTAAAAAAAACCCACACCACTGTAAATCTAAGAGTTAAATTCAGTTTCTTTAATTCCAAATTGTGTGCTTTTTCTACTATCATAAATCATGTTCTTAACCCATTTCATGTTAAAATATTATTCTTAAGTTTTCATTATTAAAGAAATTCATCCCACAATAGAAAATAGGTAGGGATAATATGGAGTAGCAAAAGAAGACAAAAATCTACTTTTGACTATAAACAGCTTAACAAGTTATTCATAATAATACCTTTAGCATTCTGGGGCCAAGAATCCCATATAAAAACTGCAACAATATCAATATTAACAACAGCAAATTCGTGCAGAATCTCAAGGATGCCATCATAGAGATGGCTTAATTTCTCAAGGATCATAAAATGTTTTAATAATCAGAGTTGCATCTTCAATATGCTCTCAAATGTCAGGGGAGCTATATAAGTAGGAATGCAGGTACCAAGAAACAAGTGCTTTTTGTTTTTTTTTCTTTTTTCCTTTTTTCCCCTCAAAAAAGGTGACCATTCTTTCTTTACTAGTAGTGTCATATATCAAGTTGCATGCTACCAACTGGAATGAAGTGACTCTCTCTATCAGTAGCATGCTTTCTGACGGTCTGGAAAAATTGCTGAATATATTTATGATAAAAATCAAGCCATAATTTCCCAATTCAATTATAGTTAGATATGATATCACACTGCAAGAAAATTTGGGTGGTTGATATATCTTTATCATCTATCTATAGCTATCTACCTACCTACCTACCTACATATATATATATCTATCAATCTTTCAAGTTACTTAGTGAATTAGTAAGGATATTATTGATATTTCCTATATTTTCTAAACATATGTATCTTCCTATGTAAGTGAAATAGTTTTGGCTTAATAATTTAAATATTAATGAATATAAATTTTTCATGAAGTCATCATGTTCCAGTTCGACAGTCAACATACAAAAATTACAGAAATGAGAAACTGAATATAACTTAAATTTATTCTAACAAAAACTGTCATGAATAAACATTGGGAATTCATTTTACTGCTGTAATGTTTTAAATAAAATGCCAGGACAGAAGGTAGCAATGAAAATATGTATCTAAAAATCTAAAAGTGATATATGAAGACACATAAAACCTTCTTCTAATGAGTTTTCAGTACAAAACTCTTATAGAATGTTCCTCAGAAGAATGAAAATGATCCTAGGCAAAATATCTGAACAGAAAGGTGGAAGGATACACAAAAAAATTGGTGGCTCAGCAGGAAGTGATGTGTATGAAGTTATAAATGATGTAATAAAAATTAATTTTGTGATTGATTAAATAAGAATAAATAACAGACAATGATGGCATGTTATGTGGGTAGCGAAGTGATTGGAGACAATATGTTTTAAAGCCCTTGTATTTTTCAGGAAGTAATATAAGATATTGATTTACTTTAGACTTCAGTAAGAATAAATAGCAATACTTCAAGGGTAACTATTTCAAAAATAGAAATAGAATATTTTTTCTATCCCAAGCTAGTGTGGGAGAACAAGTAGACTGAGAATACAAACAAAAATTGATTCATTTTTAAAAAACAAACAAAGATAAAAAAGGAGAAAATATTAAAAATTGGACAGCATCAAAGCACAATTAATATGACAGAAATAAGTCCATATATATCAGCAATATTTCTAACTGAAAGACAATAAATGACAAACCCATGGGAAATATCTAAAGTAATACTTAAAGTATGCCATTAAATTCTTATATTAGAAGATAAGAAATGGTGAAAATTGCAAAGTTAAACATTTACTTAACATTTGTTAAAATAATAACATACTTATCTATATAATATTGAAGGAAAGTATTAAGTAATATAAATTAAATCATAAACAAATAATACAATGCAATATAATATGATAATAAACAAAAACAAAGAATAGTCCTGTAAAGAGAATATTAAGCACTCAAACTTCTGGGGACAACAGAAGGAATACCTACAAATTATATTAGAAATGAAACTCATGCAATGATGCATAACACTTTTTATCAATGTATATGAAAATTTAGGTGAAATAAATACATTACTAGAAAAACACTTCTTACCAAAGTGACACAAAAAGTAATAGAAAATGTAGAAACTGTGAATAGTCCTGTAATTACAATACAAGTGAATTTACTAGGCACAGATCTTCTATTAAAAGAAACCCCTCACCTTCCTTTCTAAATTCTAAGAAATAGATAATACCAAGCAAGTGCATTTTATCAATAAATAGAGAAAAAAAGAAATGCTCCACAAACAATTATTTGAGACTGGTCTGATAAAACAATGTGTATGTAGGTGTGTGCATGCATGTAAAATGCAAAAAGCTAGGAGAAAGATAAGTTATTTCTCAATTTCACTTAACATAAACACAAATCTACTAAATGAAATAGTGACAAACTAAAACTAAAAACAGATAAATTATGAATTGCTTAGAAAATGGAAAATCATGTAAATATGAATTTAATAATCATGGTGGTGATGACCAACCTGTAACTTAATAATGCTTACCATAGTGCAAGCATTGTTCTATATGCAATGCATATATTAACTAATTTAATCTTCATCATGACCTCATAGAAAAGGTGCAAATATTATCTCATTTCTTGAAGTAGAAATTGAGGCAATACAAGTTTATGCAGGAAGTAATGGGCAGAGCTTGGACTCATATCCAGAAAGTCAGGATAAAATGTACATATATTAAGTGATGTTCAAAACAAATAAAAAACTAAAAATATACCATTTAAAGATAAGATGCATGTGATAAAACTACCTATATATTCACCCTTTGTATATATACAAATTATATATATATATATATATATATATATTTTATTTATACAAATTTGTATATATAAAATTCTTAATAGATACTTTTTACGGGGGGTTGAAGGGATTGGTATCTGACAGGAATTTACAGGGAGCTTTAAAAATATTGGTGATATTTTAATTCTTAATTTGAATCATGTGATCTTGGGATTTTGTCTTAAGTATTAACCATATAACCATGTATTGATAGATGATATATTAGATAGATATATGATTGATTGATAGATAGATAGATAGACAGACAGGTGTATTATATATATTTATGTGTATATCTTTATATCTCTCCATCTATCTATTATGATAGGATATAAAAAAGGTGATTCTCCATTAACAAATTATTCTGTAAGGCAGATGGTAGTTTTGGAGCACTGATTTACATCTTAAAGTCATACAAGTATGATTTCCATGAAAATAAAAAGGATGCCAAGCCACCGTAACACCGGATGAGTAAGAACAAATGCAAGAAAAAATATTTTTTTAAGTCAATAAGTTGTCTTTAAACCACCACTAAATAAGTAAATATTTTAACATAAACTTGTTTGATGAATACATTCTTTTAGTCTAAGCTCTCCACATACGCTAATGATACTTTGATTTGAGACACCCTCAATTTTCTTTATTAATATTTTCATATTGGAAATTTTTTTACGTTTGTGATATTGTAGCCTCTCTTTACGATGCTTGCATTCATCAAATATTTGGTGATTCTTTGTTGTTGCCTAATCTCCTTTTGGTGATCCTTTTACCAGAAGCATACTCTGAACAAGAGATGTTGAGGTAATTGGACCTAGAGACAGAGTCTACCATATATCATTCTATACTTGTTTTCTGTGTCCTGGAAGACCATTTCTTGTCTTGAGTTTTTTTCCTGATGTCTTGGCCCAGGAACAAATAGTATTGCAGCTTTCTCTTCAGCCTAAGTAGAAGAGTTGAAAGGGGCTTATTTTCTCAGCTGCTCTATCTTGTACCACACCCAAATCCTCAGTATTCCTTTCCTATTAATGCTGTTGGCTATACTTTCTTCTAGTCTTATTCTTCATCAAATGATTCATATCTGGTTCCCAATTTTATTTTAAAAATAATTACTAGTAATATACTTTCTTATTTTTCAGTTCTAATGTGATTATATTTAAAATTAAATTTCCTGTTTTATCAAGAGCTGATTAAGTGGAAGGAATTGCATGTTCAGTGTCAAAACCATCTTATAGCTCCAATTTAGAAAAATGTTTGACAAAATTTACCAACAGAACTTCAATATATTTAAATTATATTGAAATATATATTATACTTAGGTAATGTACACATGTATTCATAATGTATATTTGTGTGATCATGCACATACACATGCATGTACACACATGCAAATAGTCATATATGTTTATACAATAAACATGTATACATACTTATGTCTGTACAGATGCATACATACATATGCATATATTTACACAAATATACATTCAGGTATGTGAATGCATATGTATGTTGCATATCTCCATATGTATGTATGTATACATATGCACATACATATATTTACTGTATATATAATTAATTACATATAGACAAATAAATATTTGTAGACACCAATCTCCTCCTCCTTACACATACCACTTAGGTATATGTATATATATGTTATTTGTGTGTGAATATAAACATGCATTTATATGCATACACATTGTATGTTTGTATATACACATATTCATTAACACATTTATACACATGTATAATATACATGTAATCCATCTCTACACATAAGTATACACATGAACATATGCAGATATATGCATATTATGCATATCTAAATATACAGACATGCATATATTTATGTCTTATATATTTTATATATAATGTAAATTTCATCATATATAGTATATATAATGAAATTGCATGTACAACTTTGTAACAGCATTCTTGTTGGAAAAATATAAACATAGTTGCAGAAATACTCATTATCATTTAAATGGTTGTAGGTTAGAACATTATATGGAAGTCTAATAATATGCTCAAATCCCTATTTTTTGGTATCCATGTTTTCCGGACAGATTTAGGTAGAGATCTAATTCTCTGTATCTATTTATCTAAATATCTATATAATATATATCTTTCTAATTTACCTTTGTCATTAATAGATTCCCAAGAATATGGTTTTAAAAGTCACTTGAAGATCTAAGTTAATTTAAATTTTTGATATTCCAGAAATATCAGATATTCCAGATGTGTTATATTAATTTATAATTCTATGCATGTGTGCATTAGAATGACTACCCTTTCTTTCTGTTCCTCCTTATCATTTTTCTTTATTCATCATCCTGGCATCAATGGAGATAAATGCTTTTATGTTTGCTTGCTTGGGAAAACTTAATGGTAGAAATATTTTAATTACCCCAAATACGAAATTATTGCAATCTGAAAGACAGGAAACCAAGATTCAAACCAAAATCTCATATAGTAATTATGTAAGATCATGTTGTCTATATATGAGTATTCTTTGTTTACTTGGTTTTACTTTTCTTCAACATTATTTCCTCAAAATGAATAGGTTAGATATAACATTCCTGAATGTTAATGAACCAACCTGAAGAATTTTTTCCTTAAACCATCATAGAATCAGCACCCTCAATTTAAAGTTCCAGTACAAGAAGCACCATGTTGCTGAACATGGTGATTTCCCTGCTGAACCTGTGTTTGTTTCCCACTTCCTAAGAAGCAAGACGATGAAGTTTCATTCTGCTGCATTAGGGTACCCATATGTTGGAAATTGCAAAATGTATGAGAAATCTGCACATTATGACTCTCTAGTGCTATAGAAGAGGAAGAAGAGACAAGCAGCTCACCTTCCTCAGCTAAACAAATGTAACTGATACCAACAATACAGCAATAGGGGGGTGGTCATGGGCATTTTTGCAAAATAAAGCAGGAAGAAGAAATATTTGAATTGCATAGTAGCAGTGCTCCACAATAATCCTTGTGTGATAGGCTGGTGGCTGTGTATCAGAGAGCAATATATTTATGAATAAAAGTCATCCTTGGGTGATGTATTTAGGAAAGACGAGTGCTGTTATATCCAGGACTTTGGGAAATGTTTGCCTTCTATTACGAAAAATCAGATGATCCTTTGTTAGCTGAAAAGGAAGGCTATTATATTTTAATTATAACTATCAACTGAGCAAAATATGTATAAATGCAATCCACTAGCCTCTAAAGCAATATGTAGAAATGAAAATTTTGGGGGGGAAATTGTAATTTATCTTAATTTACTATTTTTTTCTAGTAAGATAGGGCTTTCACCTAAGAGACTTGGTATAGAGCCAATCTTGAGTGACTGCAGAGGTTAAATGAAATAAAGTATGTGAAGGGTCTAGACAGAAGAACAAATGGTGTTTTCTTCATAAGTATTTTCCTTGTTACTCAATTTTCTGAGTGAACAAGCAAAATCTTGAAAATATATCACTATTTTACTATAGGGACAGAAATGAGGAATTGGAAATATTTGATGGATATATTATGAGCCTATTCACTGGATTATTTTTGAAAAAATGCTTTCTACCAAGTGGCATTAATTCATGTAACTCAAGTATTGCCTTTAGGCTTAACATGATTAGAAGAGAGGCAGTTGTAAGATGAGTGTCTTCGTAAATTTAGGTATGTAAACGAGTGGAAAAAATTCTACTTCTTTTCTAATTTTTCTTCCACACACAGCAAGTAGAATTGGTTTTGCAAAATGCCAGGTACTCTGCTAAATGTTTTTCTGGATCATTTCATATAACTTTACATCAGTCCTATGACGTGTATATTATTTCTAATGATTCCTATTTGACAAATGGGACACCTGAGTCATAGATTATTTACATAATATACCTAGGGTTACCGAGGAAGTAAGAAGAATAGCTCAAATTTAGGTCTGTCTGACTCCCAAGCCCAAGTATCCTACAGACTAAATGCTTCTCATGCATGATTACTCAAGGCCCTTCAGTGACCTTGAAATTGTCAAATTCTACCCTGAACAGTTTCCTCAGTGCATACATCATCTATTTGTTCATTGAATTTCTTCTAGGAGACTTTAAAACATATTCTCTTTTGTATTATAAACTTCTCTGTCTATAATCTACTTATCAATTTTAAAATAAAACTGAAATATTTTTCAGTTTTTAAAAATAACATTCAGATTTTCTCATTGATATGCAGGTAGGATTGAGAGCATGGGGAGGAATCTTGACTTATTTGATAGCCTCTTTAGAAAGCAGGGTGTACTCTTTTCAAATGTAAATGCAATATTTGATGGTAAATAGATGCATCTTGCTCAGCATTTGAAATTGTATACCATACCTTAATGAAAATGCTAAATTTGAGCAAAGATTTCCTGATCTTTTTTTTTTTTTGTCAGTTTTTTTGTTTTTAGGAAGATGACCACAGTTGCCCCGTTAGACTTCTGATTATTCAGTCTGTGCCAGCCACATGTACCTGCAGTTACCTGGATAGCCTGGCACAGCTACCCCCAGCTTCCTCCCTGCCTGAGGTGGGCCTGGGGCTTAGGCTAGAGCGGCAATCTGATCTAGATGGAAAGAAGCCGGTCCCGGCCAGCACTGTGATTTTCAGTCAGCCCCGCTTCCCCTCGTGTCAGGAGCGGAGTTAAGATGGCGGCCACCGGCCTCTTTCTGACTTGGACAGGTTCAAACTTTAGCTGTTCTTAGGATTTAGCCTGCCGAATTTACTAATCAGTAGCTGAAGTTGGTGCCCAGCCATCTCTTTCTCCCCCGTTTTTGGTAAGTGGAGCTTCCATTTCCAGCTGTGGAACAGCTCCTGAGGAGAGGCTTGTTCATAATTATTTTGGAGGGTGGAGGGTGGGCACCGGCCTCTGGGGCATGGAAGGCTCTACTTAGGAATCTTCTCTGCAGATGGGCCGTCTCCTCCTTCCATTCTTTCAAGGATGTTGCAGGATGCACTTCTGGTCTCTTGGAGCCCCCAAACAAGTGCTCTAGATAGCTCTGGTTGGTTACTAATTACCCTGGAGAAGGAGCAGATTCTAGGAGCTCCTTTCTCTGCTGCCATCTTGCTGGTTGTCCTGCTCTTCCTCTTATGCAGGGTTAATACACCAGTTTATCAATTGAACTGTGTAAAGACATAGTTACTTATACTTAAAATGTAAAAGGATAAAAAAAAATCCCTCTACCTCTTCAGGAAATGATGACCCTCTTTTTCCATATGTGGTAATTTGAGACTGTGTGTACCCCAGAAAATTGTGCTCTTAAAGCTGGTCCATTCCTGTGAGTGTGAACCTATTGTGAGTAGGACCTTTGATTAGGTTACTTCAGTTAAGGACCTGTTGATTATGTTACTTCAGTAAGGCATGGCACAGAGTGGGTCTTAATCCTCTTACTGGAGTCCTTTATAAGAGGATGAAATTCGGACAAAGAAAGAGAAAACCAGTAACAAGAAGCTGAAGCAATGAAACCCTGAAGAGAATGGAGGGACCAGCAGATGTGCCCTGTGTCTTACCACGTGACAAAAAGGAGTTCAGGATCACTGGCAGCCAGCTTTCGGGAGAAAGCATCACCTGATGATGCCTTGATTTTGAGTTTTCACAGCCCCCTGAACTGTAAGTTACAGGTTAATAAATCCTCATTATAAAAGCGAACCTATTTCTGGTCTATTGCATTTCAAAATGCCTAGCAAACTAAAATACCATACATATATAGGTAATTTGAAATTTATAAAATTTGGTTTTATTCTTCTTTGGGTAAAGATATAAGATGAAACAATGTGTTTAGAATTATTTTGTCTGGAAGTTTGTGCGGTACAAAGATCATAGGCTTTGGAGTCAAACAGAATTGGCTTTAACTATCAACTCTGTCACTTACTACTTGTACAATTAGAGCAATTTTTTAAGATTACAATTTTTTAATAATTTATTCAAAATGTTAAAAAAGCTATTCTAATAGCTAATGATATTAATCACTATCATTTCAACACATCTAATTTAAGCATTTCAACATGGCGAATGTTATTTTCTTTACTTTGCAGGGGAAACAGAGTCAGGGAGGATCAATAACTTTACTAATATAGTTAGAAAAGATCAGCATAAAGATTTGAGCTTAAGTCTATCAAATTTCAAATTATGTTTCTCATAAGCCAAGAGTATGGTCTTTTCTAAAAATATATAAACTGCTCAATGAAGTACTCAAAAATAAATCTTATACCTGTCATAGCATTAAAGCTCAAAATCTCTAAACATTTGCCAGAACATCTGCTTGTTTTATTTTTCTTCCTTCTTGTCCTAATTCTTCATCTCATCTTTTCCTCCTCCTGTTTCTTCTTTCTTTATTTCTGTTCTTCATCATAAATTCTTCATAAGACTAATTACATATCAGGCGTGCTTATATGGTTAATATTTTTTAACTCACTTCATTCTCACATCAAACCTATGATATAGAAGCTAATATCATTTCCATTTTCAGATAAGAAAACTGTGGCCAGACCAGAGGTTAGGTAAATTGCCCAAATTCTTACATCTTATAAGAGATGAAGAAGGATTTTAATACAGATGGACCAGATCTAGAGTCGTTGCTCTTAACTACTATTTGATACTGTCTCTTCTTTGAAAGCTGGGTGTCCCAGACAATTGAGCATGCCCAACATCCTGAAAATTGTTCTTCAGTTATGTCCAATATACAAGACAGCAAAATTACTTTTTCATATGAAATAATCAACCACTCATTGCATGTTATTAATCACTATATATATATATGTGGATAGTATACATGGGACATATTATTTGATGTATGTATCAATCTGGTACCTACCAGGAGTCAACAAATAAAACCCCATGACATTTTGAATTGTTCCTTGTTTTAATCATCTCCACCCTCTTTGTCATTCTTATCAATGATTTTAATGAGGAGAAGGTCAATGGTTTACATTATGGTTTACATTTTGCACCGTACAGTTTTCTAGGTTTTGACAAAATGT
>JAQZBX010056643.1:0-18146 GCA_029593785.1 Cabassous unicinctus
ACTTTATTTATACTTATGAATATTACCTTTTCTGATGCAACATATTTGAAAAAAAATACTGGGGTAGTTTCTATACTTTGGTCAAATTTTGAATTGGAAAAATAAAATATAATCATGAGTTCTAAATATTTGCCTGATTATTTGACAAACAAGAATGGCCTGTAGTTATTATTGAAAATAAAATTTCCAAAGACCTTTGGGGAAAAAATCACAGTAAAGAAAAAGAAATGACAGACACATATCTCCGAGGAACATATACACAAAGTTATTTTTTAAATATTAGGAAATAAAATGTAGTTTAGAAAAACTAATAAAGCACCATGTCCATCTGGAGTTTATCCCAAGAATAAAATGATGATTTATCATTCCAAAAGCACTCAATGCAATTCACTACATTAACAGAATGCAGAAGAAGAAACACCCAGACTTTCAAGAGAGGCATAGAAATATTTTATAAACTTAAACCGGAATTTTTGGTTTAAAAAATAAGTTAGAAATTAAGAAGTAGAAAGGAACTTACTCAACATGACTGTTGCAAATTAGTTAAGCTGGATTTTAAATTTGGGTCTGTGTGAAGGTCAGGTGTGGCACAATGGGAAGTTGATGTACAAGAAAAGATAATGTGTAACTCACAGGTCCCAGAGAGGGAGGGGGTGTGCTATGAGGGGTCAACAGGAAGTGCACACACTTGGGGTGTCTCAACCAGTAGATGGAGAGCACACAAGTACAGCATGAGGGATCCATTGGCTTGTGTTCTTTGTTGTGGTCCATGGGTAGAGGTTAGTGAATTCCTGTAGGAGGAAACCATAGGTTTGTTTAAAGCAAACATACAGGAAAGAGTGAAGGGACTGGGGGTTGAGGGTGGTGAGGATGATTAGCTTATCATTTTGGACCAGCTGTGGGTTTGGGGTTTTGAATGAGGGATGTGGGTAATGGGTAGTGTTTGTGGTGGTCACATATGCAGATTTCAACTCAGGAATGTCCATTGACAACGTACTTATCCAGCATTATAAAAGAGGTCTTGGCTATTACAAAAGGTAAGAGAAAGAAATAAAAGACACACTATGGAAAGCAAGAAACAAAATATAAAAAATGTATTTATTTGCAGATAGCACGATTCTCTCAGGAGAAAAAGTTCACTTCCTTACCAAACAATAAGGGACCCAGTAAGTAAATTTAGAAAAGTCACAGAATACAAAACCAACGTAGTAAAATTAGTTGTATCTCTACAAGCAAAAAAAAAAACACACAAAACTTCAAAATGAATGTAAAATCAAATTGCTCATATACAATCTATTAGAAAATATGAAATATTACAGAAACATTTTAAAAATATACTCAAAACTTGATTACGAAAATGAGAAAACACTTCTGAGAGAATTTAAAAGATGCACATAAATGCAGAGATATACCATGTTGATAGATTAGTGACCCATTATTTTTACCATTTACATTTTATAGATTCAATGCAATTCCAATCAAATACTATTAGAAATTTTGGGGGAAAATTACAGGGTTATTCTGAAATTTTGAAGAAATTTAAAATAGATAGTGTGGTAAGCCCCTCCCAAAGGAGCATTGGAATTACTGTACCTAATTTCAAGACTTCCTCTAAAACTCCAGTAATAGGACTGTGTGACATTGGCATAGAGAGAAAAATATAGATTGGTGGAACAGAAAATGAATGCCATAAATATTCACAAATATATGGTAATTGTTACAAAAAATTCAAAGTAATTCAGTTTGAAAAGAATAGTCTTTGCAACAAATTTGGCTGGGTCAATTGTATATCCACAGGGGGAAAATGTACCTCAAACATTTCCTCTTATCATACACAAAAATTAAATATTGCTCAGATACCTTTATGTTAAACAAAATCTATAAAAATTCTAGAATAAATTTTGTGATGTTAAGTAGACCAATATTTCTTAGATATGAAACAATAAGCACGAACCAAAAGAGGAAGAAAAGTAAACTTTGTTAAAATTTATAAACTTCTGATGATCAGATGACACTATTTTAAAAATGAAAACATAAAAATGCAGGCTACAGACTTCTAGAAAATTATATTACAACATCTGAATGACAAAGGAAATATAGAGAGTAATAAGGTACCAAGAACAATATTTTTAAATTGTGAAGAGGCCTTGTACAGCAACTTCACAAATGAAGATCTACAAATGACCAATAAAAACATGAAAAACAGCACCAGGAAAGTATAAATCAAACATACAATTATTTACAACTATATACCCCCTAGAATGACCAAAAGGAAACAACAAAAAGACTAAGTGACAAAGATATTGACTGACTAGTACTCTATTCTTATACTTTAGATATCTCTCTACATTTTTATTGCTGCCTAATAATTTATAAGCAGCCCATAGACATCAGAGCTAATTTTCAGCTGTAGTCTTCTGGGATTTCTTGCTACTGACAAAGCCTTCTTAAATAATGTGAAAAACAACATTAGGAAACAAGTACTTTAAAATATCTGCTATTATGTTTATGTCCTTATTGCTCTACTTCTCAAGTAATCAATAGCAGGTTTCCAGAAAAGTTTTAGGTCTGGTAAGAAAGAGAATCTCCTTCTATGACATGAGTCAACAGAGATACTGTATCACAGATTCACATTCTGTAATGATATCATCCTGCTATTCACAGGATATTCAGCCTTCTCAACAAAAGAATCACACAGAGAATGAGGAATCTCAGTTGGTCAAGTTTCCAAGTGCAGGGAATACAATTCCCACTAATGAATGGGTATTTCTCAAATATGGCTCTCCAAAATACCTATTTCTAAGACAAAGTTTTTTCATCAAAGGAGATAGTTTATTCCTGGGAGAACAAGCAGCGGCTACAAGATAATTTGTTCCTGAACATTTATGGGAACATTTAAATATCTATTCAATGCAAGGTGAAAATGATTTGCTGCTGTTCACATCTCCAGAGCAAGATTCATCATGGGCAAAACAACACATATAAATGTGTTTCCACCACAATTTCCACCTGTTGCCCTACAGGAACAGAGCCATCCATATACAGAAGATCACATCTCCATATTATTTCAAGTGAGTCAATTTTATTTCAAATCCAAGATTTATTGGGAAAAAGTTTTTCAGGATTTAGACCAAAGGAAATATTTAGATTCTTAGGAACACTTTCTTAACAAGAGTTGATTTTAATTAAATAAATAGTCTCTTCCAAGTGTGTGACATATTTTGTATTAAAAGTTATTATTCCTAGAGGAGGTGAGTTTGAAGATGGGATTTTTTGTGAATACCCCCAAACATCATTATGATCATCTATAAAGACTGCTGATGTACTTTGTTCAAAAATGCTGACTCTTAGTAATTTTTGTTCTTTACCTATTTACAAATCATTTCTTAACATTTTCAAAATATAGTAATACAGTATTTCATCCTCACCCCAATTACTTAAATGATAACAAATATCATTAAGCTCATTCAACAGATGAAAGCATTGAAGTTCATAGAAGGTAAGCAATTTCAAGCTTTGCAACTGAGATCTCTGACATCTGCTACCATACTTTTATCATAAGATATTGTCCTTTAATAATGATAATTAATCATAAGGATGAAAACAATATTTAAATACACTTAGAACAGAAAAGACAGAAACATGAGTAAAAATAATATAATCAACTGATTTGTTTTGTATAAATGTGAATATGGAGAACGCTTAGTGGGGTCAGTTAACTAGATAAGTTAGATAATCTGTGTCTCTTTGGCTTCTTTAACAATAAATTTAAGGTTGATTTTCTTGAGATTTTTACATGCTTACGTGTTTCTCTGTATTATCGCTTAAATGTCAATTCTTTCTAACTCCTAGGTGCATACTCATTTATAAAATTGAATATATGAAAGACTATGTGTGTCCCCAGCACTGTCTGGGTGAGTTCACACATGCTCTTTCAATCAATTCTCATAACAATCTGAGTGGCAACTACTATTATCTTATTAAACAGGAGTAAGATAGCAAGGCAGGTAGCTAAGGTAAAAGGAGTTGCAAAAGGAAGATCAGGATTATGTAGTCAATATAATTTTAGAACCAAACACTTAATGATTGTGACATTTTGTAGAAGACTAAGCCCACAGAGAGGGCTACGGATAGAAAAGTAGAGAGCAGGGCCTGAAGGAGAAGCCAAGATGAAGGGGCCCTTCAATGAAAGAGTATCACATTTTTTAATATTTGAGAGACCCAAGATGTCATTAAACAATAAATATATTCAAATTGCCACTAAACATGTACACACACATACATATAATATACATGTAGAAAACTACCTAAAAATAGTATTAAAATAATAATTACAACAATATTTTAATGCTAATATCAAAGAAGATTATTTACCAGCATTGTAGTTATAGCAATATAGTGCATGGTTTAAGAAATGGACTGAAAAAATAATCTTAAACAGAACAATTTAAGACCTAGCCTTTGTTCTGCCTTTCATTGGTTGCTTGATTTTGGAAAAGATACTTCATGTTTCTTTGATTCCAATTCCCAATGTAAAATAAGTATAAAAATAATAAAGGTAACCATCTCAAAAGTTTGTAGAGAGCATTATATAAGCCAAGTCAGCAAACCACTTAGAACACAAAGTGAACAGTAAGTTTAGCTCTTATTATCATTGTTATTATAACCATTGCCATTAATACCAGGTACTCTTTCCTCGTGTGCTACGTGGATGAGCAATAGCAACCACAATGGCTGTTAGAAGGATTACATGAAATCATATGTGCAAAGCTCTTACTTCCATGCTATACACATAGTAAGAAATAATTACATATATATGATATATATATATATACAATCAATGATAAAGTTAATTATATTCAGACAAATAACACTATAAATGCTTTACAGAAGTTTGTTTTTCATCCTTTCTTTCATTACCATCTGTTATTCATTGTGTCAAATACTATAAATAGCCTCCTAACTAGTTTCTTTGTCTATGGCTTACATTCTTTTCTGAAGCTCAGCCCAGTCTTCCTCCAAGACACATAAAAGACTTTATAATAGCAGTATCCCAATAATACCCCATTCCCAGTTTTCTCTATATCTTTTCACACATATTCTCAATATTTTCCATGGTTCTTAATTTCCTACAGAAAAATAAAGGGTAAATTCCTCAACTTTGCATCCATGAACTTTACATCCATCTTTTAACTACCTTTCCAGAGTCATCTGCAAACATGTATACTAGCCACCACTTCTAAATTAAGTCACTAGTCATCAATGAAAATAGATGATCCCCTGCCCTGTGTGTTTACAAGATTTCTTAATAACTATTATCTTACCAGAATTTCACCTGAGAGGCAATATCAGTAAATGATAAGTAGTCATAATTTTTATTTACAACATAAGGAAACTTCATAAGAACTGCCAAATTGAAAGAATACTATATTAATTATATTGAGAAATTTAATAAATTCAAGGTTGCATTAAAAAAATAGTTATGTTTTCGGGTAATGTAATTAAAAGCCAAATGAAATTCATGGAGAATAAAAACAATGTGACAGAATTCATTTTCCTGGGGCTTACCATCATTGCCAGTCTATTGTTGGGTTCACCGATGTACTATTTCCTGGCTTATCTCTCCTTTATAGATGTCTGCTACTCCTCTGTCAATACCCAAAGCTCATCATGGATTCATTCCATGAAAAGAAGACCACACAATTCAATGGATGGATTACTCAAGTCTTTGGGGATCATTTCCTTGCAGGTGTTGAAGTTATCCTGCTCACTGTGATGGCCTATGACTGCTATGTGACCATTTGTAAACCCTTGCACTATACAACCATCATGAACTGGCAGGTGTGTGTTCTGCTCATGGAACCATACAGATCCTCTTCATGATCTGATTACCCTTCTGTGGCCCTAACATCATAGATCACTTCATGTATGATCTGAACCCTTTGCTCACTCTTGCCTGCACTGACACCCACATTCTAGGGCTTTTTGTAGCTGCTAACAATGGATTCATCTGCTTGTTAAACTTCCTCCTCTTGCTGGCCTCCTATGTGGTCATCCTGCACTCCCTAAAAAACCACAGGTTAGAGGGGAGTAGCAAAGCCTTGTCCACCTGTGTCTCCCACATTACAGTGGCTGTCTTATTCTTTGTGGCTTCCATATTTGTGTACCTGAGACCTGCTGCTACGTTATCTATTGATAAAGCAGTCACAGTACTCTATACTGTCATAACCCCCTGGTTAAATCCCTTAATTTATATCTTGAGAAATGACTAGATGAAAAGTGCTATAAGGAAACTGTGCAGTAGGAAAGTTATTTTAGCAAACAAATAAATGTCTTTGGAGCCCAACAATATTTCAACTGAGGAAAGGACCAAAACAATATTTGAGATGATCTCCACAAGAAATGTTTATAAGAGAAAGAAAAATCTAATCACTACAACTCATAGTTTCTGCATTGATGGTAGCAAAATTAAATACAAGAAATGGGGAAAATCCCAACTAACACCATTTAGGCATTTTTGGGAAATTCTCCCAAATGCGGCTAACCTTTTTGGCTTCATCCATGTGGGTGGATTCATAGATTTTTCCTGTAATAAAAAATAAAATAATTTTAACAATAAACTTATATTTAGAAAAAAAATGTTTACAACCAAAGAGGTAGACACTGCAATTATCCCCATTTTTACATGAGGAACCTGACAGAAAGGGGACTATAGCAAAACAGAAGCATTTTCTTACGGATTTCACAACCATGCTCTTAACTGCTCTGAGAAACTGCCAGGCAATGATGATACAAATGTCAAACAATTATAATAGCAACAATTTATTAAGCCAGATACTGTGCTAGACACAATGAACATTATTTCATTTTCTGTAGAGATATATCTAATATTTTTCAGTAATAACTGCTTTTTTCCGTATCAGAATTCAATATTGTTCATTGCCTGCAATATCATCATAACTAACTGCAATTTTGGGCTATACAAACAATAGACTTTTAATCTCTGATTTTTAGATAATCAACATTATGTCATCTGGGCTTCAGAAACATCTTTTATTGCCCATGTAAATAATTTAAAATTTATAACCCAGAAGATAGGCTCGAATAAAATACTCTTTGGATGTCAAGAAAAATAGCTATTTGTGAAATATACAGTCATATTCTAATAATACTTGTCAATTAGATACAATTATTTTTGCAAGGTAGCACAATGGGTGGTATATAATAAATGCATAATGAATATATAAAAGCATAAATCATGCACATAGATTAGATAAATATAAGCAAAAAATAGAATTGAATGCTAGTGAATTGTTTCTTTCTTTGATTCAGATTCTAAGAAAAATTTTAACTAGAATTTGTGGGAGAATCACAATATTGTTTTCTCTTGTTTAAACTCAAAAATGAGAAAGAAATTAAAACAAATATTGCCAGTGTATAAGCACTGGCATTACCTTGGTATTCTCCGTGTCGTCAGCATAGTGTCTTTATATTATGAGGGTAGACTATTTATACTATGTTTCTCTGTTAATCAGTTTGCTTTTTGGTAACACTTGATATTAAATGTTGTTTTGTAAAAATTATATGCCTGTCTACACACAAATCCAGTTTAGGTGAGCATGTTTCATTGCTTCCTATTTTTCTTTCTTTCCTTCTTTTTTACTTCATTGTACTTTTATTTGAATGTAATATTTGGGACAAAGTTCCAAAAGGGCCAATATGTCCCAATTTATCTGAGGTCATAATAGAACATCAAGAAAATAGTATTTGAGATTTCAGTTTCTCACCCTTACCATTAAGATTCACTATCTCCCATGATCAATATGTATTGAGCATTTACAGTGTACTAGGCATAACAGAGCATACAGAAAACAATGTTCCTCCTCTTGAGGAGCTTACATTTTTAAAGAAAAAAACTACATCTCTTTTAAAATGGTGTTTTTCTTTGGTGTTTTCTGCAAAGTACTGAGGAAATAGGCTGTAAGGTGAAGTTTGGGTATACCTTAGCCCCATCTTTATTTAGAGAATAGAGGAACAGAAAGAATTTAAAGGCAGACAATAACAGACCATTCAAGACAGTAGGGCTTAAAGGGAGATAGATAAACACAATCTCAACTAAGGAGAGATTTGCTGCAGTAAATAAGATGAGGAAAATATTTTGTGGAACACAAGCAAAGGAAGTAAGGTAGTATCTTAGACATTGAGTGGTGCCAGGAACATCATGTGACCTTTTTCCAAGTACATGGCCACCAAGTGGAATGGTTGATGATGAGACAGAGTTCTAAAAAAAGGAAGGTAATCCTGTGAACCTGACAAATAGAAAGAATAAAGGATCAAAACCAAAGGCATGTTACAAGAGTATGAAGAAATTCTTAAAAACCAAAAGTAGAAGCACAAAACTTATAGTTAATGCTACCCAACATAATGATGGGCCAAGAAAATTGTGGTTTGTGGATTCCTAAGTTAGAAAATGCCATATACCAAAAATTTTAATAGAGCATATTACTTTTATCCAATGGACAGCTCCCCAATAGAGAATGATTTTTTGTGTGGGGGGGGAAGGAGGGTGAGAAAGGAGAATGGGCATGGTTGGAAACAATAGTTACAAGAGTAGTATTTTTGTCATTATGACAAACTTTGTATTTCAACTTGATAAAAGCCCATTATCTGCCAAAAGAGAATAAGGAATAAATTTCCAAAAATATACAATTTCTTTTAGAGAAGTTTCAGAAACAAAAAACTAATTTACGTGAAAAGCTGTAGAGAAATTAGTTGAAAAGTCCATTCATAAAACTTTTATTCCACTTACATCAAATTAATACACATATTCCTTTATTTTAAACAATTTATTGAAACATATCATTCATACATGAGCATACATAAACTATAAGTGTTCAGTAAACATCATGAACTTACAAAATAAACATACATAACAACATACAGGGTTTTTTTTTTATTCATTAACGAACAAATAGTTTGAGCCCAAACAGAGTACAAGGTCCTGTGAACATTTCTGGGATACATTAGTGAATAAAAAGAGACTCATGTCCTGACATGCTGCAGCTCTTCAGAGAGGATGTGACGCATTGGGAGACTCCAGAAGATGGCAGAAATTACAACATGGGGGTTGCTATGAATGAAAGCAAATGGTAGAACCAGCAAAGGCCAGGAAAAGGTCAGGAAAGGTCTCCTCAATGAAAGACATAAAATTTGGGGACCTGCAGGATGAAAAGTATTCCACAGCTTTAATAGGGATAAGATTGGGAATATATTACAAACACCAATAGATCAAAAAAAAATTACATAATTAGAAAATGTTGACCTATAGTTAACCATTCATTCAATAACTATTTTGGACCCATATTTTGTGCAAAGTACTGTGTTGGGCACTGCAAGGGTACAGTATGAATAACAAGACGTATCCTGGAGAGACATGAACATAGAAGATCAAAATGAGGCTTCTAGTTGGGTTAAGGATTGATGCTAAGGACAATGGGGAAAATACTGAAAGGTTTTTTAAACCTGTGAATGAAACTGAGAGACTTCACTTGTAATATGTTAACTAGCTGACTTGCTTGAACAAGACTGAAATCAAGAGGGTAGTTAAGAAGTTACCCCAATGATTTAGATAAGAAAGAATGAACTCTGTTTGTACCAGTGTGGATGAGGACCATGATGGTCACTGTTGAATCAAGCAAAAATCTCCTTCACCAAGTCAGTGCACAATGTCCCAGCTGTAAAAAGTAAATAATATATTTACAATATTACCATTGAATGTTAAAAGATTGAACTCTCCAATCAGAAGGCATAGACTCATATAGAATGTGAGCCATCTATATGATGTCTACAAAAGACACACCTAAGATACAAAATATTCCATGAAAATAATAATTGAAAAAGTTCTGGAAGAGTGATACAAATATTGGACAAAATAAACTTTAAATGCCAACTGTTATAAAAGATGAGGAAGGTCACTATGTATTAATAAAAGGAATAATTCTCCAAGAGGAAAGAACAATCATAAGTATTTATGAACCTAACCTGGGTGCCCCTAAATACATGAGACAAAAATGGGCAAAACTGAAGGGAGAAATAAACATCTCAAAAACAATCGTTGGAGACTTCAATACTCCACACTCCACATTGGATAGAATATCTGGACAGAGATTCAAAAAAGGAAACAGAGAGCTTGAGTGATATGCTAAATGAACTAGACCTAACATATCTTTTGAACATTATATAAAAAATGAGCACAATATACATTCTTCTCAAGGGTGCAAGGATCCTTCTAGAGGATAGGCCTTATGTTGGATCACAAGACATGTCTCAATAAATTGTAAAAGATTGAATTTATACAAAGCACTTTTTGTGATCATAAAGCAATGAAGCTAGAAATCAATAGGAGTTGGAAGAAATCGAAATTCAACATATGCAAAGATTAAACAACACATGCTTAAATAAGCAGTAGGAAAAAGAAAAAAATGCTAGAGAAATCAGTAAATATCTCAAGATCAATGAATACAAGAACAGAACACCTCAAAACCTATGGGATACCAAAAAGGCAGAGCTGAGAGGAAAATCTATAGCACTGAATACTTACATTAAAAGAAAAGAAAGAGATAAAATACAAGACCTAACTGCACACCTGGAGGAACTAGAAAAAGAACAACAAACTAATCACAAAATAAACAGAAGTAAATAAATAACAAAGATTAGAGGAGAAATAAATGCAAATGAGAACCACCATCATCCCAAAAAAATATTAGAGAGAAAAAAACAAAACTAAAAGTTAGTTCTTTGAGATCAGCAAAATTAACAAATCCTTAGTTAGACTGACAAAGAAAAAAAAGAGATGATGCAAATAAATAAAATCAGAAATGAGAGATGGGACATCACCACTGTCTATGTCTGCAGAAATAAATAAAAGTGATCATAAGAACATACAACTATATGCCAACAAACTAGACAACGAAATCCAAATGAACAAATTCCTAAAATGCGTGAACAACTTACACTAAGCTAGAAGAAATAGAAGACCTCAACAAATCAATAACAATGAGATTGAAACAGTATGGGAATTCTATACATGTTAATGTTTGTTTTGTAAGTTCACAACCTCTGTAATAAAAATATATTAAAAAACAAAAACAAAATAAACAAAACAGAATAACCAGAAAGATGGTGGCAGAGTAAAGATCTCCAAGGGTCAGCTCATTCTACAGGGCAGTTACTAATCACCCAGAGCTATCTAAAGCACCTGTTTGGGGGCTCTAGGAGACCAGAAGACCATCTTGCACCATCCTTGAAAGAATTGAAAGACGAGACTGATCATCTGCAGAAAAGATTTGAGTAGAGCACTCCACGCCTTAGATACTGTGCCCCTACTCCACTGGTGGCACTAGCTGCCTCAGGATATATTCCATGGTTAGAATTGGAAGCTCCATTTCCCAAAAAGGGAGGAGGAAGAGACTGTTGGGAATCAAATTCAGCTACTGATTAGTAAATTCAGCTGGCCAAAGTATAATCCTAAGAACAGCTAAAGTTTGAACGTGTCCAAGTCAGAAAGTGGCAGGAAACTGCCATTTTAACTCTGTCCCCAGCATGAGGGGAAGTGGGTGGATTGAAACTGAAAATCACAGTGCTAGCAGGTGGTGTTAGATTGTAACTTACTGACCCTGAGCTCAACCTACGTGTCCAAATGCAGAATGCTCCATTCCAGCCCCTGCTCTATTCACATCCTGGCTGAACCACAGAACATTCTCTCCCTCAACAATAAGGCAGTCCTCAGAAAATCACTCCCTACCATGAGACCAGCAAGCATGGTACTTTTCCACCTCATATCTTCATGCTCCTCTCCAACTCTGCCCAACTCTGCCAGTTCAAAAGATACTCCCCAGCTCAGTCAGATAGGCTGAAGTCTCTCTTCAGAACCCTGCAATAGGGGTAACTTAATAAACTCCTGCCTGAATCTTGGTCTGTTGCCAAGCCTCTTTAACCTGGGATTTAACAGTAGGGACCAGCTTCTTTCCATCCAGATCAGGTTGCAGCTCTTGCAAAGCCCCAGCCACACCTCTGGCAGAAAGGAAGTTGGGGAACCTGCACCAGCTTCTCCACAAAACTACAGGCCATGCTGCAGAAGCTGGTGCTGATCCTACTCTAGCAGTGGAAATCGCCTCAGGATCTATTCTGTGGCTGGAGTTGGAAGCTCCATTTCCCCAAAACTGGGGAGGAATAGATGGTTGGCCACCAACTTCAGCTAATGATTAGTAAATTCAGTTGTCTAAAGTATAACCCTAAGAATAGCTAAAGTTTGAACCTGTCCAGGTCAGAAAGAGACCAGTAGTAGCCATTTTCACTCCTCCCCCAGAATGAGCAGAAGCGGAGCTGATTGCAAATCACAGTGCTGGTAGGGGCTGGCTTCTTTCCACCCAGATTGGACTGCAGCCCTTGTCTAGGCTTCAGTCCCACCTCTGGCAAGGAGGAAGCTGGTGGGATCTGCACCAGCCTTTCCAGGTTAACTGCAGGTTCTTCAGCCCACACAAACTGGTTTGTTAAGTACCTTCAATTCCATCTCCACCCCTTCAACTCCATAGGATAGGAGGGACCTGGGGTTTCTCAGCCTCTCTTGGAAACTGCAGGTGCTTTCAGCCGACAGAGTCTGGATACTTGGGCACATGTAGCTCCAACACTGTCCCCAAGTAAGGTAGACGGGGAACTGTGTTTCCTCAGCCTTTATGGGCAACAGCAGGCACTTTTGCCCTGCAAGGCTGGACTGGTGGGTTTTTGTGGATCCACCCTCATCCCTCAATAGAATAGGAGGGGGCTGGGATATCTTCAGACTCTCCAGACATTGGCAGGTACTCTCAGTCTATGGGGACTGAACTGTTGGCTGCCTGTAGATCCACCCCCCATGACCCAATAGCATAGGAGGGGGTTGCTGTTTCTTCAGCCTCTTTGAGTAGTGGCAGGAACTTTCAGCCTACATGGACTGGACTGTTGGGAATTGGTATTTCCTTTCCCACCCTTAAAGGGCATAAGGGACAGTAATCCCTCAGTTTCTCAGGGCAAATGCAGATGCATTCGACCCACATGAATTAGATTGTTTGGCAGTCCAGAGTGTCCATCCCCAACTGTGGTAGGGATGGGGGCCCAGTGCTATGTCAGTCTACCTGGTCAACCATGGTCATTTTGGACCCACATGGCATAGATTGGTGCCCACATCTGCAGCTCTATCCCCACCCCAGGCAGAGGAGGAAGGGATGTGAACCTTCATCACTTTCTCCAGGCAACTACAGAAGGTCTTGGCCTTCATGTCTTGAATTATTACACATGGCTGTGGCTCTATCTCTACCCCTGGCAAAGGAGAAATTTGGAAGAAAATCATTCGTCCCTGGGGCAATGCAAGCAGCTTGAGACTCTACAGCTTACAGCCCCAACTAACTCCTGAACTCCTACTACACAACCAGCAACGGAGAAATGGCAAGAAATCCCTAAACTAAAGAAAAAAACTGCTCCCAAAATAAATACATCTAGTAAGCCAGATGCCAAAACACCAACAAAAAAACTACTATCCATACCAAGAAACAAGAAGATATGGCCTAGTTAAAGGAACAAGATAAGCCTCGAGATGACATAAAGGTGTTGAGATAACTAATCATTGATGTTCAAACAAATGTCATTAATAAATTAAATGAGATGGATAAAGGCATTAAGGATATTAAGAAGTCATTGTATGGGCACAAAGAAGGATTTGAAAGCATATATAGAAAAATAGCAGATCTTATGGGAATGAAAGTTAAAATAAATGAAATTAAAAGTACACTGGAGTCATATAATGGCATATTTGAGGAGGCAGAAGAAAGGATTGGTGAGCTTGAAGACATGTTCTCTGAAAGTTAACATACAAAAAAACAGATGAAGGAAAGAATGGAAAGAATCACACAAGCTCTCAGGGAAATAAATGACAGCAAGGGACATGCAAACATCCATGTCATGGGTGTCCCAGATGGAAAAGAGAAGGGAAAAGGACAGAAGGAATATTTGAAGAAATAATGGTAGAAAATTTCCCGAATGTATTGAAGGACACAAATATCTGTGTCCAAGAAGCTCAATGTACTCCCATCCAAATAAATTCAAATAAACCAACTTCAAGAGACATACAAATCAGAATGTCAAATGCCAAAGATAAAGAGAGAATTCTGAGAGTAGCAAGAGAAAAGCAATGCATAACATATAAGGGGTACCCAAGAAGATTATTTGCCGATTTCTCATCAGAAACTATGGAGACAAGTAGGCAGTGATATGATATATTTAAGATACTGCAAGAGAAAAATTTCCAGCCAAGAACCTTATATCCATCATGATTGTCTCTCAAAAATGAGGGTGTTTAGAATATTCACAGAAAAACCTAAAATATGAGAGTTTATATCAAAGAGACTGGCTTTGCATGAAATACTAAAGGGTGCGTTACAATCTGAAAAGAAAAGATGAGAAAGAGTCTTGGAAGAGAGTCTAGAAATGAAGATAATATCAGTAAATTAACTAAAAGTCTCAAAAAACATGGTGAAACTAAAATATGACAGATAAAACCCAAAGTCAAAATGGGTGAAATAAGAACTGCCTTTACAGTCATAACATTGAATGTTAATGGATTAAACTCCCCAATCAAAAGACACAGATTGGCAGGATGGATAAGCAAATATGAGCCACCTATATGCTGTCTTCAAGAGACTCACCTTTGAAGCAAGGATGCCAGTAGATTGAAAGTGAAAGGCTGGAAAAAGATATTCTAAGCTTGCAGTAACAACAACAACAACAAAAGCCAGAGTAGCTATACCTATACCTATATAAGATGAAATAGACTTTAAAAGACAATAGTTATGCACAATCTGAGGAAGAAATCAGGGAAAATTTCCATTTACAATAGCAATAAAAAAATCAAATATTTAGGAATAAATTTAACCAAGGATGTAAAGCACATATATTCAGATTATAGTTATAATGCATTGTTAAAAGAAATCATAAAAGACCTAAATAACTTGATGAACATTCCATGCTTATGGATTGGAAGACTAAATATCATTAAGATGTCAATTCTACACAAATTGATACACAGATTCAATGGAATCCCAATAAAATTTTCACCAGTTTTTTTTTAAGCAAATGGAAAATACAATTATCAAATTTATTTGAAAGGGTGAGGGGTCCTAAATAGTCAGAAACATCTTAAAAAGGAAAAGTAAATTTGGCGGAGTCTCACTTCTGGACACTAAATCATATTATTTAACTACAGTGGTGAAAACAGGATGGTACTCGAATAAATATAGATGCATAGACAAATGGAACCGAATTGATGGTTCAGAAATAGACCCTCACATCTATGATCAAGTGATTTTTGACAAGCCTGTCAAACTCACCCAGCTCAGGCAGAACAGTTCATTCAATAAATGATGGCTGGGAGAACTGGATATCCATAGCCAAAAGAAGGAAAGAAGATCCCTTTCTCACATCTTATGCAAAATTTAACTCAAAGTGAATCAAAGACCTAAATGTAAAAACAAGAGCCATAAACCTTCTAGAAGAAAATGCAGGAAAACATCTTCAAGACTTGGTGGTAGATGGTGGATTCTTAAAGGAGATAAGATGAGAACTGAGAAGGACTACTGATGCTTAATGTATGTAGAAGTTTTAATTAACTTCACAATAAAAGTGTGGAAATGTAAAGAGCTGATGGTAGCACATTATAGTGGTAACACATTATAGTGGTTTACAAATGGGAATGTGGCTGGAAAAGGTAGTCTAGGAGTGTAAATGTCATTTGAAAGAAAGCTAGAGAATAACCTAGGGAATGGATAACACAGTAAACCCAGAGATAGATGAGAACTGTGGTTGATGGTACAGATACAAGAGTGTGTTTCTGTGAGCTAAAGCAGATGTACATCACTATTACAGGGAGGTGGGAATGTGGAGAAGCATGGGAAATATACAAAAGGAGTGACCTATGGAATGTGGTTAACAGCAATAGTGTAATATTCATGCATCTATGCCAAAGATGTACTGTGTTGATAAAGGCGGAGTATGGAAATAGTATGACAAATGTATACTATGGACCATGGTTGGTGGTAATAATCTGATGATATTATCTCAAAATCTTAACAAATGTTCCACCATGGTGTGGTGTGTTGATGAAGGGGTGTTGTATGGGACTTCTAAACATGTGCATGATTGTTTTGTAACTTCACAAATTATGTAATAATAATATATTTAAAAAATAAAAATAGGGTGGTTTGGAGGAAAAATACACCAAATATAAGATATGGTCTATAGTTAGTAGTAAGATTTTGACAACATTCTTTCATAATTTGTAACATACATCTTACAAGAATGCAAGGTGTTGGAGGTGGGTTGACGTATGGAAACCTATATGATGTTATGCGTGCTTGTTTTATACGTACACTTTTACTACACACTTCTTATGTTCATGTATGAATGATATACTTCAAAAAAATAAAAAATTAAAAAATTAAAAAAATATAGGGTGGATTGCGGGTAAAATACACCAAATATAAGATATGGCCTATAGTTAATAGTAATATTTTGACAATGCTCTTGCATAGTTTTAACAAATGTTTTACAGCAATGCAAGGTGTCAGTGGAGGGGAGATACATGGGACCCCTGTATGATGTTATGCATGTTTATTTTGTAAATGCACAACTTTTACTATACACTTATTGTTTATGTATATTTCTTTATGAATGGTATACTTTAATAAAAGATATATATTAATTAAAAAACACTCATAAATGAAAAGACCAGAACCAGATGGCTTCACAGGCGAAATCTACCAAACATTCAATGAAGATTTAAAATCAATCTTGCTCAAACTCTTCCAAAAATTTGAGCAGCAGGGAATGCCAACAAACTCATTCTATGAAGCCAACATCATGATAGCAACAAAGCCAAAAAAAGATACTTTGAAACAAAAAAATTACAGACCAATTTCTCTAATGAATGTAGCTGTAAAAATCCTCACAAAATACTTGCTGTCTGAATCCAAAAGCGCACTGAAAGAATTCGACTCCACAATCAAGGGGGATTTATCCCAGGTATGCATGTGTGGTTCAACACACAAAAATATCAATGTCCTACACCACATTTATAAAATGAAGAAGTAAAATAACATGATCATCTCAATTGATGCAGAAAAGGCATTTGACAAAAGACAGCATTATTTACAAAAACACCCTGAAAGACAGGAATAGAAGGAAACTTTCTCTACTTGGTAAAGTGCAAATAACAAAACCCACAGCTAACAATGTACTCATTGGTGAAAGACTGAAAGCTTTCCTGCTGAGATTGGGAAAAAGACAGGAATTTTTAAAGTTTAAATTGGGATCAATTTACTTTGTATTTTTTCTGAAAATATCAAAACATCTGTGAATCATTTGATAGATCATTGAGGACCACTCATAGTTCCCTGAATCACATTAGGATATTCTGTTCCCTTCTCCCTTCTCACTTTAAGCACACTTCCAAGGTGATGCTTAGTTCTTCTATGGCTTAAATACCATCTACATGCTCAAGAATCCTACATTTCTTCCACCCAGTTCTTGTTTCTGAGGATCAGATCTATATAGTCAATGTGTTGTACATTGTTACTTCGATATTTTCCATGGCATCTCAATCAATATATTCTAAACAACACTCATCTTCATTTTGTTCCATCTTGCTTTCATACCTCCATTCAGTTATCTAAGCCAGAACTTGGTTTCATTCACTTCCTTTCTCTTTCTATTCTTCATCATCATTGTTTAGATTATAACTCCTGAATATAAATTGAATCCTTTTATATATGTCCATTACACATCTGATTCCTTAGATGCAAAATCTAACATGGAAATTTTTATGAAATTGATTTATAGAAGAAGGGATGGGGGCCACAGGCAATATGAGAGAGAGAGGCAAGGAGTCCAGTTTTTTGTACCCCTATGCCAGTCACTCATTGTGCCTCAGTGGGCCCTGGGGGAGTGGCAACATCCCTCAAGTGAGGCAGGTTTCATTTCATCTGGTCAACACATACAGAGAAATATGGAGCTTTGTGATAGTTGCAGCCCAGAATGAAAGTGGCTGGGACGTGGTGGCCCAG
>JAQZBX010056644.1:0-18146 GCA_029593785.1 Cabassous unicinctus
CGTTTTAAACACTGGACAGTGTGTGGGTAACGCCTTCAATAATATTTCTGCCGCCTCAACTCGGGCCTGCACGTATATAACTGCCCCTTCTCAAGCTAAATATTACATTCCCCCAGCCGGGGCAAAATGGCTGTGCTCCTCCTCAGGCCTCACCCCTTGTGTGGCTTCCACAGCTCTCAAATATTCAGGAGAGGTGTGCATCTTAGTACTTATCCTTCCACGTGTCCTCTACCATAGTGATGAGGACCTCTACCACCTCCTGGACGCACGACCCCCCGATGCCATAAACATACAGAAGAGAGAACTTATAACGGCCATTACCATTGCCTCTATTGTAGGTATTGTTGGCATAAGTACTGGAGCTGCCTCTCTTGTCATGCAACAACAGGGTCTCTCTCACCTAAGAGCTGCAGTGGACAAAGACCTGGCCCGCATTGAAACCTCCATCACTCACCTTGAGAACTCCCTTACATCCCTATCAGAAGTTGTCCTCCAAAATAGGAGAGGTTTAGACCTCCTTTTTCTTAAGCAGGGAGGACTTTGTGCCGCTTTGGGCGAGGAATGCTGTTTTTACACTGACCACTCTGGCGTAATTAAAGATTCCATGACCAAGCTTAGGGAAGGAATTGCAAATCGCAAACGCGAACGGGAGGCCCAAGGAGGCTTCTCTTGGGGGTTCAACGGAATCCTCCCTTATCTCCTCCCCCTCTTGGAACCCCCTCATTACCTTTCTCATACTTATAGCGCTCGGACCCTTAATCCTCAAAAAACTAATCCAGCTCATGAAAAGCCAAATTAACTCCTTTTTTAGTAAACCCATCCAGGTCAAGTACCAGCGAATACCCACCGCAGAGGAAGGCCACCAGCGGCTGCCTGCTGCGGAAGGAAGCGTCGCTTGCGGAGTCCTCTTGACTCGTCCCCATCGCCAGGACCCCCGCAGTGCACCCAAACCCTAACTACCCTGTTACCCCCTCTCTCACTACCCACCTCCTCTTTTTTAAAAGAAAACAAGGGGGAGATGTTGTGGAATATAGGGCACTTGGTTGGCCTCAGTAGCAGAAAGTGCTGCAGGAGGTGACAACGCCCCTGCCCACTTGGCCCGGATAAGGTGACCACGCCTAACCGGGCCCCTGCTGCGAGTGACCGATTAAAACAGCCCTCCTCCACAAGTCTCCCGCCAAGTTCCCTGCCTACAACCCCCCTCTCCCCCTCCTGCTTGCCCAACCCTGTAACCAGTTCCCTGCCCAGCAACAACTCTGGCAACCTATAGTAGCAAACCCTGAGCCCAACCAATCAGCATCCAACATGTCACCTCTCCACACTATAAAGCCTTACCCACTTCCTCAATAAAGCGGACTTGGCTTGACACCCGCGCCATCAACCTTGTCTCCGTGGTCGTCTTTCCAGCGCCACGTCGTCCTCACCTCCCGTGAACCCCACGAAGCCCCGCAGAGGCTTCATTAGTCAGTCTCCATTAATAATGTTGTGGTTAACACTTGATTGGCTATGTCCAATTATTTCAAAAGTTAGAACTTATTAATAGCACAAGTTTACAGTGAATGCAATCTGTATGAGTGGATTTATGAAGAAAAACATTATGAGCAGAATCTACCATATTTCAAAAAATCAGACTCATTATCACCAGACATGGGTAGCTTCCGGAGAACAGCCAATCTGGCTCTTACATTAATCTGAGTTTAGTAAAATAATACCTGTATTGGAGGAAATATAAACCATGAATATCCCTACCTCAGCTCTTAAGCCAACAGACAATTAATTAGAAATTCTAAATAAATTTTAAAATGTTAACTACCCAGCAAAATGGTCCAATTACCATTTTCTTGGTTGTTCTATTTTCCTTTTTAATTCTATCCTCATGGTTAGTAATCCAATACTCTCAACATAATCTAGAGCTAGTCTAAAGAAGAAAACTGAACTGATCCACTCATATTAAACTAATTTCAAAAAGTTTAAAAAGTCATTCTCCATTCAATCATATATCATTCATAAACAGGTGCTCACTCCAAAATATGAATATGATGGCAGTGATAAAAATAGTTGTAGCAATAGTTGAACCAAAAGCTCTTATTTTTCCTAAAGTGGTAAATTAAGATGGGTAAGTGACAAACAATAAGAACTATAGGAATACTGGACACGATGTATAAATTTCAGGCTGCAGCAAAAATTCATCCTGCCATTCTGAATAAGTTTAAGCTTTGCCAATGACAAATGTCAGGGAAAGATCTATCACAAAAGGGAGCATAACATTCCTGATGCTACTAGGGCAAGATCCTCACGCATGAGTACTGTGTTCCCATTAACATGTGCAGTTGAATGGGATCATTGTGTGCATCTGATGTTGTTCACAATCTTTCTCTTTAATAGGGGTTAAATGTGTACACATGTGGAGTTTGTCCACACCAGGAGTGTGCGGAACTCCTGGAAGCCACAAGGAGCAGAGGTTAAATGAATGCCTGAATTCTCAGAGAAGTCCCCTCTCTGGATTTCAGGAAAAGAAGAGAAATGGGAATCCCCAGATTCTTTCTAAACCTGGTAGCCCATCAAACACATTCTCCCTTCTGTGCTTTCGCACAACGAACTTTGGGATCACAAGAATTAATCTCATCAAACCCTTTATATCTATCAGGTTAGTTGTTCACTGAAGCCCAGAAATACTTGGATATCTTTCGTCACTCATTTGATATTCTTAATATGAATCTGTTCCTCATTCTTTCTGACACACCCTCTACTACTTCTCATCCATGGCATTATTCCACCAGGATGGATATCATTTGAAAAAAAAGGAACAATTAATACATAACACCTTCATCCCTGTCTTCACCAAACTAAGTGGATATTTTGGCAGTTTGGTTGATATATGGACTTGTCTCCTGGAAAGATTATTGGATCTCATTATTTTCATTCTAAAGTGAAAACAAAACTATAAATGTATCAACTCACACAATAACAGAAGCACTTGAGTGGCTCATTTACTGAAGACCCCTTGACTAAGATTAATGAATTCCAGATATGTTCCTGCTTAATATTCAATTAATATAAATAGACCTAAATATAATAGCAGTAGTGTGCTGTGTATTTCACTGCCTGTTTCAAATAAATGACGTTTTTTAAACAACCTATTAGAAAGCCCAGGTAAAGCTAAGAAAAGCAGACCTAAGAGTTGAATCCTGGCGCCAACAGTTACATAAATATACTATTAAGGCTTTGGGGATGTGTACCCTAGAGAACATAATTGAAGTATTCCCTTGGAGGCCAAAATTCAAGCAATTAAATAACATGATGTCCCATGAGATACCTTGGCTGTATATTATTTGATCTAAAGCCCTGGGAAGGTGAGAACTACTAACTTTACTCCATTTCCCTTTTTTAAAAAAACTGAGTCACATTGAATAAAGAAATGTGAAAGGGAAATTTATTTATAAATCAGCAATCCAGAGATAGTATTATCATTCCTTGTTGTTTTAACTTTTTTCTTATTAAAGTATGGTTATGTTCTAAGTATAACTTAAACAATAAATTATATTGTGTAGCTCCCTTTGTTAATTAGCAATATGTAGCAAACTTCATTCCCCCTTCATATAATTGGTTTCCTTAATAGAAAAAAATTGCATTTCTCTTCTAAATATGGGCATTGTGCTTTCAGATGTGTATATTTATTATTAAATCTGAAAAGGAAATTGTCTATATGTGTCCTAAAGAAATAAAGTTTTTTTGAAAGGATAATATATTTAGGAATTCTGTTAACTTTATTCATCATGCCTTAACAGATTCAAGTAAAAAATACCTGTAACCACATGTAAGTTTAATCCTAATTGGTACAATGTGCAAAATGCATTTCAGATCATTGAGCAGCTCTGCTCCATACAGTGATATAAGGACTGAGTCTCCTTCTAACTTGTTGCACCATCATCACAGGCTTCTGGGGTTAATGTTCTCTTCTGCAAGAGAAAATGCAATTTAAGAACTATCACATAAATATGTATTCAATTAAGGTAAACTCCATTCAGGAGGACCTCACATAGCACATAAATGAAAACATGGCCAAGAGATATAGTCATTAGTTTCAAGAATATTGCACCTGAGGGAATACAGAGAAAAGGAAATATGCAAATTACTTAAAATGAGGACTTTAAATAAATGTATGTAGATATAGATTTCATGAAGCAAGACAGTATGGACAAAGCCTGTCATTATTTGGAGAAGATATAAATGGAATTCTGTAAATGAATAATAGCATCATCAACAATAGCATCAGGAAAAATCAATGAGAAGGAGATCCATGTTGGTGGAATAGGGAATGGCAGGCTGCACTCTTCTGGAAACTTCAGGAAGTTAGGCAGGCCTGCCTGGCATAAGGGAAGCCACTGGACTATGAGGGCTATAGGAGAAGGTGGCTGGAAGGGGAGAGGTCTAAATGGCTCTGGGTAGAGGGAAGCCAGGGAGTTGGTCCTCCTGGCAGACTAGTACACAGCTGGCTCTGAGAGTGAGGAGATCTACCCCCACACCCCCTCGGTGAGGAGGTGTTCATGTCAATGTCCCAACAGAATCATGAGTGGAGGGAAACCTCAGGGCAATCAGTTGTTGGGGGCTGGGACCCAGCTGGCTCAGGGGGAGAGTGGAGCAGGGAGGGGGGCAATCAGCAGGCACACTGGTGCCAAGTCAGCCTGGGGCAGAGAAGAGCCACCAGTCAGTTGGGTGTCATGCAAGTGGCCAGCCAACTTTCACAGAGAGGGAAGCCATGGGGTAACTGGAAGTGCCAGCTGGCACCCAGCTGTCTCAGGGGGTAACAGGAGCAGAAGGAATATATTTGGGCAGACAGACCAGCTTCCAGCCTGCTCCAGGGGAAAGGAGAACCTCAGTCCTGCACCTAAACCATTCCAAGGAGAGTGGAGGGAGGAGAAGATCAGGTGGGTTGACATGCACCCAGCCAGCCCTGAGGAGAGAGGAGCCAAGGGAGTCATACCATGGGCTGAAAGGCAAGAGGCACCGAGCCAGCCCCCTGGGGAAAAGGGACAGGGAGGAGATCAGGAGGGCTGACATATAGCCAGCTGACTCCTGGAGAGGAGGGGAGCCTTGGGGCAAACAGGCTTGGAAAGGGGAGCACAGAGAGAGGATTTTTGTTTGTTTTTTGACCCCTCTCTCCTTTCAGGTACCTGGGGAAAGGCTGGCCTTAGGGGTGACTGATTGGCTGACACTGCAGCTTGAGACTATTGCTGGAAGTGTGTTTATTTATTTATTTTTACATTTTTTTCTTTCCTTTTCCTCTTTCCTTTCTTTATTGTCTTTGCCTTATTTCTTTCATTTTTTTCCTCTTCTTTTTTTTCTTCTTTTCTGTCTTCTTTGTTTGTCTTCACTTTTTTCTTCTATTCTTATTTGTCTGGCCTTTTATTCTATTTTATCTCATTTTTCCTGTTTCTTCTTTTCACCTTTGTAATTTTTATTCCTTTTTACTATTTTACCCTTTTATTATTTCTTTTTTTTGTTCTTTCTCCTTCCTTCTTTTTCTTTTACTCTTCTCTTTAATTTTTCTTTTTTGTGTATCTAATAATTTTTCAGTTGAATACATGTAACTAAAAAGTGAACCAAGTGTTAAGAAAACCTCTAACACAAAACCATACCAAAATAAAACCCTAAACTAGAAAGAGAAACTAACTGAAAAAATCCATCAAGATAAAAACATGCCCAGACATCAGTGAAAAATTACAAGCCATACTGAGAAACAGGAAGTCATGGCCCAGTTAAAATGAACAATCTAAAAAGCAAGAGGAAATATACAATGTGTAACAACTAATCAAAGATGTCCAAACAAATACCTTTAATCAATCCAATAAAATGAAGGAAGAGATAAAGGATATCAAGAAGATACCAGGGAATCATGGATAAAAAGATAACAGATTTCACAGTAATTAAGGCATAATGCAAGAAATTAAAAATACACTAGAAGCACATAACAGTATATTTGAACAGACAAAAGAAAGAATTAACAATGTCAAAGATACGACATCCGAAATTACACAGAGAGTAGAACAGATGGACAAAAAATGGGGAAAAAAATCCAGCAGGAACTCAGGGAATTGAATAACAACACAAAAACTCACAAACATACACACTATGAGCATCCAGGTTGAGAAAAGAAGAGAAAGAGGCAGAAGGAGTGTTTGAGGAAATTATGGCCAAAAATTTCCCAACTCTTATGAGGGACATGGATGTCACATCCAGATAGTGCAGCAAACTCCAAGCATAATAAATCCTAGCAGATGTACTGCAAGACACATACTTATCAGATTGTCAAACACTAAAGACAAATATAGAATCCTGAAAGCAGAAAGAGAAAAGACTATCACATATAAGAGAAGCTTAATAATATTTAGTACTGATTTCTCATCTGAAATCATGGAGGTGAGAAGGCCATGGTATGTCATAGTTAAGGTGTAGAAAGAAAAAAAAAACTGCTATCCAAGAATTCTATATGCAGCAAAAATTGTCTTTCAAAATGAAGTAGAGTTCAAACTATTCACAAATAAACACAGATTGAAAGTATTTGTGAACAAGAAACTTGCCCATCAAGAAATACTAAAAGGAGTTTTGCAGGTTGAAAGGGAAAAACAGGAGAGAGAGGGTTGGAGAAAAGTGTAGAAAGGAAGATTATTAGTAAGAATAACTAAAAGGATAAAAAGAGAAATAAAAATAAAATTTGACATACATAAGCCTAAAGAAAAAATGGCTACTATAAGTACTGCTTATACAGTAATTTCATAGAATGTTAATAGATTAAACTCTCCAATCAAAAGACACAGATTGGCAGAATGGATAAGGTAATATGACTCATCTATATGATGTCTAAAAGAAGCTCACCTTAGACCCACAAATAGTTTGCAAGGGAAAGGTTGGAAAATTATTTTACACACAAACAGTAACCAGAAAACGGCAGGAGTAGCTAAACTAGTATCACACAATAGATAGTTTAAGTGCAAAGCTGTGAAAGAGACAAAGAAGGAAACTATATATTAATAAAAGGAGCACAATACCAAGAATAAAGAGCAATCATAAATATTTATGCACCTAACCAGGGTGCCCCAAAATACATGGGTCAAATACTGGCAACAATAATGGGAGAATAGATGCCTCTACAATAATAGTGGGGCGGCTTCAATGCTCCATTATCCCATTAAACAGAACATCTTGATAGAGGCACAATAAAGAAACAGAGATCTTAAAAAATACATTACAGGAACAAGACCTAATGTATATGAACCTAGCATTACACCCAAATATAGCGGTATATACTTTCTTCTTGTATGCTCATTGATCATTCTCCAGGATAGACCACATGCTAGGTCATAGAACAAGTCCCAACAGATTTAGAAAGAATGAAATTATACAAAGCACTTTCTTTGATCACAGTGGAATGAGCCTGGAAATTAAAAAATGACAAATAACAAGAATATGCACAAATAAATGGAAGTTAAACGACAGATTCTTAATCAATCAGTGGGTGAAGGAGGAAATTGCCATAGAAATTATTAACTACCTGGAAGCGAATGAAAATCAGAACACAGCATATAAAAATTTATGGGATGTAGCTAAAGCAGTGCTGAGAAGGAAATTTATAGACTTCTAAATTAAAAAAGAAGAAAGAGCTAAAATCAAAGACCTAACTGCTTGCCATGAGGAACTAGAAAAAGAACAACAAACTAATCCCAAAGCAACTGGAAAGAAGGAAATAACAAAGATTAGAGAAATATTAAATGAAATAGAGAATTAAAAAAAATAAAATTAACAAAACCAAATGTTGGTTCTTTGGGAAGATTAATAAAATTGGCAAACCCTTAACTAGACTAACAAAGAAAAAAAGAGAAAAGTTGTAAATAAATAAAATCAGAAATGAAAGAGATGGTATCACTACTGATCCCATGGAATGATAGACTATCAAAAGAGGATACTTAAAAAAATTGCATGCCAGCAAGATGGAAAATTAGATGAAGTGAACGAATTCCTGGAAACACAGGAGCAACCTACATTGATGGAAGAAGAAATAGAACTCAACAGGCAAAACACAAGTAGTGAGATTGAATTAGTCATCAAAAAACTCCCAAACAAGAGAAGCCCAGGACCAGATGGCTTCACAGGTAAATTCTACCAACCATTCTAAAAAGAACTAATACCAATCCTGCTCAAACTCTTTCAAAAATTTGAGGAGGAAGCAACATTATCTAACTCATTCTATGATGCCAACATCACACTAATACCAAAGTCACATACAGATGCCAAAAGAAAATAAAACCACAGACAAATCACTCTAATGAGCTGGATGCAAAAATCCTCAACAAAATCATTGCTAATCAAATCAAGCAACACACAGATCAAATTAAACACCAATGATCAAGTGGGTTTTATCACAGGTATGCAAGGATGATTCAACATAAGAAAATCAATCTATTTAATCCCCCACCTTAACAGATAGAAGTAAAAAAATCATGATCATCTCTATTGACAAAGAAAATGCATTTGACAAAATAGAGTATCCTTTCTTGATTAAAAACATTTTGAAAGATAGGAATAAAAGGAAAATTCCTCAATATGATAAAAGGCTGTGGCAGTTTGATATTGTTTATGAATTCCAAAAATAGATATCAGTTTATGTTTGTAAACTGGTCTATTTCTCTGGGCATATTAGATTATATTGAATTCAGAGGTTTCACTTTTACTAGATTAAATTATGACTAGGGCTTTTATTGGTCAACTTCAGTAGCACATTCAAGTACCTGCCCACTTGATGGGCAGGAACTCACAGAGAAAACAACATGGCAGAGAACATAAAGTTAGCTGGAGTTTTGATCCTGGAGCCTGAGAAGTAAACACGTAGAGAAGATACCTGTGGAAGGAGAGAAGGCTCAATTGTACACAAAAGAGGCCCTGATAAGATAGATGAACTATTTGCCTGATACTCTACAGCTGCTCTTGTGGAGTAAGCAAAGGAGGTGAGCCTGGAAAGAAACGAGCCCTGGGACAAGAGGAACCCAGGAAGCCTGAACCCTTGCAGACTTCTGCAGCCATCTTGCTCCAACATGTGGAAATAGACTTTGGTGAGGGAAGTAACTTATGCTTTATGTCCTGGTAATTGTAAGCTTCTACCCCAAATAAATGCCCTTTATAAAAACCACCCAACTTCTGGTATTTTGCATCAACACCCGTTTGGCTAACTAATACAGAATTTGGTACCAAGAGTAGCGTCGTACTTTTGCAATTACCAAAATGCTGTAATGATTTTATAAATGGGTAAGGGGTATTTTTTGGAGGAATTGTGAGCTGCTTGGTAGAAAAGACCTATAGTGCTTTGAAGATAGTGATGATAGTAATATGGATTCTAAAGAGACTTTTTATAAGGGCTTAGAATTAAATGATGCAACTGTTATTGGAAATTGGAGCAAAAGCAATCCATTTTTTAAAGTTGCAGAGAAAATAGCAAGATTAACTTCTGGTGTTTTATGGAAGGTAGAATTTGAAAATGGCGAGCCTGGGCATTTAGCTGAAGAACTTTCCAAAGTTAACTTGGAGAATGTGGCTTGGCTTCTCCTTGAAGCTTATAGTAAAATGCTAGACAAGAGACATAAGCTGAGAACTGAACTGTCAGGCACAAGGAAAACAGAAACTGATTCCGGAACTTCCAAGTCTCTGGGAAATCAAGCCCCCAGATGACAGTGCCCCATTTTAGGACTTAACTAAAATTGAAACTTGTAAATTGCATTGAAAGTGCAGTTATCTAGGAAATGTGCAAATTCTTACTGTCTGTTAGCTTGGACCCCTGCTTCTTGCATGCTTAATCAACAAGCTTTTTGAGAGAGCTGTATGAACAAAACCACTGTTAACTTGGACTAAAAAGGACATGGACGGGAGAAATTAAAGGAGAAACAGCTTTAAGAGGAAAACCATGGAAGCTGAGATCTGGAATTAAGACATCACCTTGGGTCAAGAGAGGAACCCTACCCATGTATACAGAGAGGGAGAGTTTGCCCTGGCAGTTGAAGAGGGTGGATATTCCCATCAGATGTTCAGGGAGAGTTTTGCCACCCCAGGGTACAGAGAAGGTGGAACACATTCCCTAAGGATTAGGGAGGTTAAGTTCACCATCCTACAGGTCTGAGAAGGGTGGAACTGTCCTCTATAGATTAGGGAAGGCCAGGTCATTAACTCATTGCTCTGAGATGGTTGATTCTGTATTCCAAAGTTTAGGGCAGATATTCTCTTCACTTCACTGTACTAGGGAGGTTGAGACCCTAAGCCAAAGAATTGGTAAAATGTGACAATCATCCCAATGTTCCTGTAGGGTGAGATCTGGAGCTTGGTTGACACCTAAATGCTTGATGAGGGTGGAACCAAGAAAATGGCCATTGGGCAAGCCTGGGAAAAGGGAACATCCTCATGAGGCTCCAGGGAGTAGAAACCAGCTCAGACTTTGATATCTAATGAAGTATGTCCTGTAGGTTTACTGAACTGTAGATGACTCTTGACTCATGTTTCCCTCCCAATTTCTCTTTATGATAATGAAAATGTTTATCCTTTGTCTGTCCATTTGTATTGGAAGCTGATAAATGTTTTCGCAAGTTTCAGAGGTCTACAGCAGATGCAACTTTGCCCCAAGACAAACTGTATTTCTTTAAATTGATTATGATATGATTTTGTGCTTCGTATTGTTACTGAAATAAGGTTTTTTGAATATTGTAATGTCTTTTTTTGGAATTCAGAGGGTGAAGTGTGGCAGTTTGATTGTTTTTGGCTCCAAAAGTAGATATTGGATTATGTTTGTAAACTGATCTGTTCCTCCAGGCATATTAGATTATATTGAATTCAGAGCTTTCACTTTTACTTGATTAAATTATGACTAAGTCTTTGATTAGGCCACATCAGTAGAACATCAAATCTCTGCCCTCTTGGTGAGCAGGGACTCACATAGAAAACGGCATGGCAGAGAACACAGAGTTAGTTGGAGTTTTTATCCTGGAACTTGGGAAGTAAACACATAGAGAAGCAGATACATGTGGAAGTAGAGAAGTCTCAACTGGGCACAGCAGAGGCTCTGGGAAGAGAGACAATCTGTTTCCCTGATACTCTACAGCTGGCTTTGTGGAATGAGCAGCAAAGCTGAGCCTGAAGAGAAACAAGTCCTGGGAATAAAGGAACCCAGGAAGACTTAACACTTGCAGATATCGGCAGCCGTCTTGCTCCAACACGTGGAAATATACTTTGGTTAGGGAAGTAACTTATGCTTTATCACCTGGTAACTTTAACCTTCTACCCCAAATAAATGCCTTTTGTAAAAACCAACTGATTTCTGGTATTTTGCATCAGCACCTCTGTGGCTGACTAATTCAAGGGCATATATGAAAATGTCACAGCTAACATCATACTCCATGGGGAAATGCTAAAGGCTTTACCTCTAAGATCTGGATCAAGACAAGGATGTCCATTGTCACCACTCCTATTTAACATTGTATTAGAAGTACTTGCTTGAGCTCTTAGGCAAGAAAACAAAATAAAAGGCATCCAAATTGGAAAAGAAAAAGGAAAAATTTAACTATTTGCAGATGACATGTTCCTATATGTAGAAAGTTCTGAAAAATTTACAATAAAGCTTTTAGAACTGATAAAAAAGTTCAGTAAAGTGGCAGGATATAAGATAAACATGCAAAAAGCAATAGTTTTTCTGAACAATAATAATGAGCAATCTTAGAAGGAAATTGAGAAAAAATTCCATTTACAATAGCAACTAAAAGAATCAAATATCTAGGAATAAATTTAACTGAGGATATAAGGCCTTGTATACAGAAAATTGCACACTATTGCTAAAGGAAATCAAAGACCTACATAAATGGAAGTATATTCCATGTTATGGATTGGAAGCATAAATATCATATAGATGTCTATTGTACCCAAATTTATTTACATATTCAATGTAACCCCCAAGGAACTAGAAAAGCAAGTTATCAAAATTATTTGGAAGTATAAGGGGCCCTGAATAGCCAAAAACATCTTGAGAAAGAAAAACAAAATTGGAGGAATCATCCTGCCTGACTTTAAAGCATACTACAAAGCTAAATTTGTCAAAACTACATAATACTGGCACAAGGATAGACATACTGACCGATGAAACCAAATTGATAATTCAGATATAGATCCTTACATATGTGGTCAACTGATATTTGACAAGGCCACAAAGCCCACTCAACTGGGAAGGAATTGTCTCTTCAACAAATGGTGCTGGGAGAACTGGATATCCGCATCCAAAAGAATAAAAGAAGATCACCATCTAATGCCCTATACCAAAATTAACTAAAGGTTGATCAAAGACCTAAATATAAGAGCCCAAAACCATAAAGCTCCTAGAAGATAAGGTTGGGAAGCATCAACAAGATCTGGTAGTAGAAAATGGTTTCATAAACTTTACACCCAAAGCCTGAGAAATGAGCGGAAAATAGATAAATGGTATCTCTTCAAAATTAAAAATGACTGTGCTTCAAAGGAGTCAAGAAAGTGAAAAATCAGCCTACTCAATGGGAGTAAATATTTGGGAACCACTTATCTGACAAGAGTCTAATATTGAGCATATATTAAAAAACTTAAACCTCAGTACTAAAAAGACAAAAAACACTTTTAAAAAATGGGCAAGAGAGTTGAATAGACACTTTTCCAAAGAGAAAATAAAAATGGCTAAAAGGAACATGGAAAGGTGCTCAGCATCTGCAGCTTTTAGGGAAATGCAAATCAAAATTACAACGAGATAATATCTTGCACCTATTAGACTGGCTGCTATTTAAAAAAGAGAAAACTACAAGTGTTGGAGAGGATGTGGAGGAATAGGAACACTCATTTACTGTTGGCTGAAGGTAGAATAGTGCAGCCACTGTGGAGGATGATTTGGAAGTTTCTCAGGAAGCTAAGTATAGAATTGCCATATAAATATACTCAATTGCAAGAATATACCTTTAGCATTTTGGCATTGTTTATGAATTCCAAAAATAGATATTGGATTTTGTTTGTAAAATGATCTATTCCTCTGGGCATATTAGATTGTATTAGTTTCAGAGGTTTCACTTTTACTTGATTAAATTAAGATTGGGATTTTGATTCAGCCATGTCAGTAAGACATTGAGCCCTGCCCCATTGGTGGGCAGGTTTTCACAGAGAAAATGACATGGCAGTGGAGAGAGTTAGGGTTTTTGATACTGGAGGCCATGGAAGTAAATACATAGAAGAAGAGCACAGAGGAATAGAGATGGCTCCATAGACTTGGCAGAGGCCCCAGGAAGACAGAGAGCCTGATAGCCGACTGCTGTATCTGAGCCTGGAGAGAAATGAGCCCCGGGAGAGAGAAGATACTGATCCAAGCCTACAGCTGAGATTGGAGAAGCTGTGACAACAGAGCCCTAAGAGAAAGAGGAAGGCTGAACTGTCACAGAGACTTGCAGCCATCTTGCTCCAACACATGGCAACAGACTTTAGTGAGGGAAATAAATTAAACTTCATGGCCTTGTGACTGTAAGCTTCTACCTCAAATAAATACCCTTTATAAATGCCAGCAGATTTCTGGTACCTTGCATCAGCACCCCTTTGGCTGACTAATACAACACCCAAAAGAATTGAAAGCAAGAATGTTAACATCAATATGCACACCAATGTTCATCATGGCATTATTCACAATTGCCAAAAGTTGGAAGCAACCCTACTGTCCATCAATGGATGAATGGATAAACAAAATGTGGTATATACATAAGAAGGAGTATTACTCAGTTGTAAGAATTAATGAATTTTTAACGTATGTGACAACATGGATGAACCTTGAAGACCTTATGTTGAATAAGTAAGCTAGTCGCTAGGGATCAAATACTGCATGATTTCACTGATATGAACTGAGGATATTGAGCAGTCTCTGGGAAATAGAATCTGGAAGATAGGGTACCAGAAGATAGAAAGGTAGTAAAGAATGGTGAGCCAATGCTCATTCTGGGCAGAATCTATGATAAGGTGAATGGTGGTGCTTTTGGCAGTGGACAGTGGAAGGAAGTGATAGGGATACAGGGTTTAAAATGTGGTTGATGGTGCTGAAGTGTGAGTGAGTGCAATTAGGGGGATAGGATCGGCCATCCCTGGAGCTGGGGGAGAGGGGGGAGGAAAGAATGGGTGAACTCTGGGAAAGGTGAAGACTATTATTAAGAATAGAATTGTGGGAGTGCTCCTTCAGTATCTATGACAGGGGAGAGTCATTGGTGCAGGTTGTTGGTGATAAGGGGATATATGGGTAAGGCTACACCTAGAGTATGCCTCTATGAAATATGAATTTGTTCATGTGGTCATAGAATGTTTTATCAGTGGGTGGAGATCCACACAATAACCAACGAAATATTAAACTCCCATCCTAGGGGGTTCTGCTACTTTCTAAAATATAGTGGCAAGAATCTCTAGAGTACATAGGCAGAGCCTAATAAAAGGGAAACAGACCAATATGCCAAACTTATGATATTAATACTTGTAATTAAGAACCTTATTCTTGCAAAATTGAAACTTAGCCTAATAATAACTATTGCCTAAGATTTGCTTCCTTAAAACCTGTTTCTTACTCAAATGTGGCTTCTCTCTAAACCAAACTGAGCATTTAAACTTGTTACCTTCACCCCAGTGTGGGACATGACTCCTGGGAATGAGCATTTCTGGCACAGAGGGATTAATATCAAGTACCAACAAACAATACCTTTGGAAAAAGACCTTGACCAAAAGGGAAGAACACTAAATTCAAAAGAGTTCTTTTGGCTATGATGTTTCAAAGTTTCAGAGATTACAATTACGCATGTCTCAGGTAGATCTCATTAACTGCCACAGTAAACAAAACCCAAACAAGTATGCTCCCAAGGTCTCTAGAGACATACAGACACCATAGGCAAGGCACACAACCCCATGAAATCAGCACCTCATCAATGAGACCTTCCTTGGAATATATGGTAATCTGTTTCCTCAATATAACAGAGTTACACTCATTTATAATTTCCATACATATGATTCTTCTACCACTTTTATTTGAACCTACAATTAGCACTATACCCATTAAGTATATCTCTCAGAGTCTTAAATATTCAGTCTGTTCATATGGCAGTTGAGCCCTTAATCTCAGTAGAGTTGGAGCCAACACCTACCCTCCAGTGCATTGGACTTGTCCAGGACAACTAACAAAGTGGCCAACTCCCATCCCAAAAAACAGAGCAATCAAAATAGTTTCTTCCATCTGCTCCATAAGATTTATGCCCCCTCTAAATCTGAAGCAGAGGCATCACCATCCCAAAATCCTAAAGACTGAGGAATGAAAAAACATAAGCGGGGAAATGCAACCATGGACCAGATAGACTTATTATTACTGTAGTATCAGAAGAACTTGTAACACTTATATAAAGATAGTGGTTACCAGAGGTTCTGAGGGGAGGGGAAGTGAAGAATAAGTGGAACATAGGGCATTTTTAAGGCACTGAAATTTTCTACATTAATTTGAAATGTCACTTAAAGCCATTCTACATTTTGTCAAGTTTTTTAAAACTGTACAGCGAAATATGTAAACTATAATGAAAACTATAGATGTTGGTTGACAGCAATGCTTCAATATTTATTCATCAGTTGTAACAAATGTACCAAAATAATGTAAGATGTTATTAATACGGGGAAATGTGGGAGGGGGAGGGGGCACATGGGAATTCCCTATACTTGCAATGTAACTTTTATACAATCCAAAACTTCTCTATAAGTAAAATTTATTATATGTGAAAAATCACTGGACAAAAAGTGTATGCTGATATTTGATGGAAAAAATATGTCTTTATTTTCATTAAATTATCACTGAAATTTAATCCCTCCATCAATTATGAAGGTACCCAATAAGCCACAGTATTATTATCATTACTTTTGATCATCAAATCAGAAATATTTTAATATCATTTATAGATGAAAAAATACATTAAAATACTTTCATGATCATCCCCAGTTTCAAATTACAGTAGTCTACATACATGCATGCCAACATTGTTCTTTAATACATGATTGATGACCCACAACTATTAGTCTATCACAAATTTTTATTTTTAATATTTTGTTAATTTTACATCAATATATATTGTTTGATTTGTAATTCAATGTGTTTTATTTATTTATTTATTTTAGGGTATTTTCCTAGGGATTCATTCATATGCTTCACCAGACTGCCAAAAGGAGTCCATGAAAGGAAAAAATAAAAGGTTACTATGAAATTTAGTAAATTTCATGATACCTATGTGTAAGTGATCAAGAATGCAACCAAGAGAGATAGTGAGATGAATGAACACTCCTAGAAATGTCTAATAAAGTTTCAGAAACAAATATATCAGAGAATGAAGAATCTATAGGAGAAAACAATACTTTAAAAGACAAGACTTTTGCCTATTTAAAAATTGCCCGATTTTAATTTTAGCAATTCCAATGAGATTAATGGTCACGCATATATTTTGTGAAAACATATATTTTGTGAAATGACTATACACTAGTCATTATTATTTGGTTGGTTGTATATTCTGAGTAATTGACAGCTGTTTGCTTTCTGCATATTTACTCCCAGTCTTCAGATACTTACTCTTATCTAGAGACTGCTTATTCATTTTCTTAATTATACCTTTTGATTACAAGTAGTGTTTAAATTTGTCAAATTCCCATTTATCAGTTATCATGAAGATAGTCTCCTTTTCTTTCTTCTAGAAGCCATAGTGTTTAAGCTGTTATCCTTAAACCTGTAATAATTTGCAAATTAACTTGTATAGAGTGAGGTAAGGAATGAGTTTTTTTCCCCCCATTAAATTATCTAGTTTCTCAGGCATATTTTAAAAAATCAATTGACTTTATATATTGGTTTATAACTGGATTATTCTATTCTATTCTCAAGTTGTCTATTGTTTGTGTTTTATAGTAAATCTTCAAGCCTTACAGGTATATGTAAATACCGTTGGGTATTTCAGGTTCTTTGCATTTCCTTAAATATTTTAGAATCAGGTTGTCAATTTTTTAAAACAAATTTTTGAAATTTTGGTAACACCTCAATTCTACAAATTAATTTGGGGATAATTGACATTTTAATAATATTGAGTTTCTAGACCAGTGAACATGGTAAATCTCTACACATATTTAGTTAATTATATAAAAATATTGTATAGTTTCACTCTAAGATCTCGAAAAATTTGATAATTTTATTCTTACTTTTTGTTTACTTGTTTTATATCTAATTATATATTTAGCTTTTATTTGATGTTACATTTTATATTCCAAAAATATTGTTGTGACCATATAGAAATATAATTGATTTTAAATATAATAATTCTAGTATTTCTGTATGTATCTATATGTACATATAAATATATATATATATAAATCTTACTTAAAACAACTTTAAAATGATCAAAATTGGGAGACTTACAGTATTTGATTTCAACATTTTGTATGAAAAGTTCCAAAAATCGTGGCAGTGTGATGTTCTTTTGAATAATTGAATACTCATACACGATAAAAAATACTTCAGTACAAACTTCACACCATAGACAAAAATTAAGTCAGTAATTATCATAGACCTAAATGTAAAACGTAAAATCACATAATGTATAGAAGTAAATATATAGAAAATCTTTGTCACTTGGGTAAGATATATTGTAGGATATAAGATTCTTATATCCTACAATAAAAACATAATCTATAATTTTTTAAAAATTGATAATTTGAACTTCAACCAAATTAAGGATTTCTTTTTTTACTAGCATAAAACAATACTCATTTATTTTAATTTAATTTTTTAAATGATTATTTTTAAAAGAGGTTTAGATTTCATAAGTGTTACATAGAATATAAGGGATACCCAAACGCCCCACTTCCTCCCCCACCCAAACTTTCCCACATTAACAACATCCTTCAACATGGAAGGATTATTACCAAGCTCCAACTAGCAACACATCTGGAAAAAGACCTTGACCAAAAGGGGGAAATGGTAAATACAAATGAGTTTTTGTGGCTAAGAGATTTCAAAGTGAGTTAGGAGGTCATTTCAGAGGTTATGCTTATGCAAGTCTCAGCAG
>JAQZBX010056645.1:0-18149 GCA_029593785.1 Cabassous unicinctus
GTGGGTCCCAGGTGGGGATGCCTCCTGTGTCTGGTTACTTTTCCTTGCAACAAGGAAAGAGCAAGCAGGGTGGCATATGACTAGCCTGATTCAGGTGTAAGGAACCTGCCTGCTGAGGCTGGGACTTTAGCCCCATCCCCCTTTTGAGGAAGAAGCCCAATGACGGGGGGTTACATTGGAAAAGGACTGAGGAGGAAGGTACATTGGAGAAGTAGTAGAGGCTCCAGAAACTCTGGGCAGAGCTGGACTTTCTTTGGCTTTGTTGCTGGAACTGGGAGTGGCCACAGAAATAGGGCCTTGGTCCTGGGAAGCACCCCTGAGAGGGGGCCCAGGCAGCTGAAGGCACCAGTGGTCCCCCACAAGTTAGCAGGTATTGGGGGGCTCCTGAAAGGGCAAGAGAAACAGTATTGCCAGGTGATAGAAGCTCCTGATCACTGTGCTCCTGATAAAACATAACAATTCTTCTGAGACTGTCTTATTTTGGTCTGTCAGATACTGCTTTGAGAGTGCTTGCTTAGTCTATGCCTGCAGTTGCAAGAGGGAAAGGAGGAGCTGGACCTGATACGTCTGCTCATGACTAATGCCTATCCTGTTGGGGTGAGGGAGCTTGGGAACAGGGGTTATCCTAACCAGGGCAGGTCTTAACTCCGGCATGTGGGTTGTGGGCCATGTCCTACTAGATGGCACAGGGCTTCTAGAGCTGCCCAGCTCCTGCCCCTCCCTCTGCCAAAGCTGACCCCTTTTCTTTGTGATGAGCTGCTCCAGACAAGCCTAGAGCATAAAGCGTTGCTCCCCAGGGTCCAGGTGCACAGTGTTTTCTGAAGGTTACCCCATTCCTCAGTGGTAAACACTGCTGTGTCAGACTGCTGCTTGTGGGGCCACTTAGAGCACATAGATTTTTGCTAGCAGGATTGTGAAGCTTTGCATCGGGCTGCAAAACCAGGGCTTGAGCCAGCAGCTGGAGAGAGTCCAGGACTAGAGTGTTTTTGGGTTTGGGGGTGGAGAGCTGGGAAGAGGGAAAGGCAGGGGAGGGGGGAATGAGGGCAGAGCTACACAAGCAGGCAGTTGGCTGCTTTGGCATTGCTGTCGGCAGAGAGGACTTCTGTTGTGCCTGAAGGCCACTTGGCCACCATTGCTGGAGACGGGAGGGCGCTGCCTTACCACCCTGACTTACCGGCACTGCATCCAGACTATTCCAAGTAGCTGTTGTGCTATCTTTTCCCTGGGAGCCAAGTCTCCTCCCTGTCGTCGGCTCCTGCTCCTCCCCCGTTCTGTGAGGGATGATGCCGCTCTCTATTGCACGGCTCAGCCGGCTGATGTCACTGGCAGCGGGAAGCATCAGCAGCCTGATCACATGCTGGCCCAGTCTGTAATGCAGACGGGATAGGGGTGTGTGTGGGGAGGGGGCCTGTATGGCAACTGCTCTTGCTCCGACGCCCCCAAAAGTGCAGTGGCAGCGGCTGCAGCATCCAGCTAGCTTGGATGTCTGGTCCCTGAGCCTGGGCAAACTATTAATAATATTTATTGTTAATAATATTGGAGAAAACAGGTCTTAACTCTAGGGTTTCTGCTATCTGCCCTCCTATCCAAAGCAGACTTCCTGGACTCTGAAGAAACAGTTACAAGCAGGATGCTTTTCCCCACCTCTGCGCAAGAATCTTCCCGTGGCCTCCCAGATGCAAACGACTTGTGCCTTGGCCTGCAGTCCCTCAGTCTGACAGGCTGGGACAGACCCTGGAGCACCCAGGACTCAGATTCCTCAGCCCAGAGCAGCACACACTCAGGTGAGTGGCAGAGAATGAGTTGGCTGGGGAGGGGGCTGTATAGGGCGGTGAGCGAAAATATCCGCAGCAACAGTTCTGTTCTCCTTTGTACTGACCCTCCTGCCCCACACCTCCACCCCCTATACACAACATGGAGCTGTTTTGCAAGAGATGGAAATGCTGGCTGTGAGTGTGGCAGGACAGATGGGTTGCTCATAAAGATAGGCATAGCTTTTCTACTTACCCTGATAAATTCCCTGGAGTTGTTAGTCTGCACCTGGGGTAGCCCTGGAAAGGGTCCCCAAGGTGACAGCCTTATGCAGAAAAGATCCAGCTAACCCCCTGATGCCTAGGCCTGTCTTGGAGATGATGTAGCAAAAACACTTTTAGGTGGGGGAGGGGACTTAAGGGGCTGATCACTGGATGTCTAGATTCCATTTTTCAGTGGCTTTTAAAACTAAGTGGCTATATATGAAGGATGAGTGGTCCCAGAATCAGAGCAGGTAAAAAATTTTCACTTGGGTTTAGGTTGGATAATGCTGAGATATTGGAATTAACATAAGGTTAAGAGAATTGATCCTGCAAAGGGGTAGCCAGGTCAGCTGGGTGGGGTGCCTCCTGATACAGAGGGTTTTGTTTTGTTTGGTTTTGTTTTTTTCTTTATTTGTGTTAAGAGTAACCAGGTGATGAAGGAAGAGCCACTCCCCTTTTTTCTTCTTGGTGGGATTTGATGGGGACAAATTGAAGGGGGTACTTGGCAATCCATTGAACTGCTTCTGCTCACACTTCCCCATTGCCTACTTATTCCCTCTTGTGATATAAGGGAGAGGTTTAGGCCAGACTGAAGTCTTGGAGTATCCAGGTAGAAATGTGAACTTAAGAAATACTATAGAACAGAGAGCAGACAGTGAGTGCAAACAACGAGGGAGGGAGGGTATTAATAAATAAATCTTTTAAAAAAAGAAAGAAATACTATAGATATAGTTGAAATCTGCATATTTTACTTTATGTAAATTATACCTTAATAAAAAAGAATATTGGCAACAGATACTGTAGGAAGGTGGGAAGGTAGTAAGCAGGTGCTGACAGTGGCATACACAGAGCCTGCCACCTTCTCTTGCCTCCCCTGCTCCAGTAGTCGGCAGACATGGCAGCAAGGTACTGTCTTGTTGATTTCTCTGGCCTCCACCCTGTTTGGCACAGGTCTTTTTTTCAGTGAGCTTTGCAGAGCCTGGGACTCTTGTGTCTGTTTGATGTTGTAATGCCCAGTTGTTTTGGTAAAATGCCATTTAATTTGGTAGTGGTGAGAAGAGCAATTGGATTTTTTTTATCTGGATGTGAGTGGGGAAGAATCATTCTCTGTTCCATTGCCTTAAAACTGCCTCTGGGTTGAGGTAGGGTTTCTTGAAGTACTGACCTTCAGCTGACTCAGGTTTTATCAGAAAGCTTGGTAAGTGCCCTGTTTTCCTGGGCAGGGAATTTGTGGTGTCATAGTTTGGTCTCCTGTGCATGGAGATCTTGGCTTGGAGGCCCTGGTAGTTTCTTTTGTGTTCTTTATCTTGAAGGCAACCTGTGTAGCCTGTGAAGCTGACCTTGTCCTGTCCTCACTCCCATTGTATCTGAGGAGTCCACACAGGAGATGGCCCTCGAATTGGTATTAGGTTGGGGTGTGGCCCTCTTTGACTCTGGTTTCTCTTAGCTACAAGAATACTTCTGGAATGTATTGCAGCAGCAGGCCCATAGAAATGCAGGTCAGCCTGACTTGGGGCTTAGAGAGCTTAGCCCAAAAGTTATCGTGAAATTAAGTTGTAAAATAAATGGCTTGGGTTCAGCCATGATTTTTCCAACTTCCCTACCACCTGAGATACCTGTGCCTGAAGCTGTTTTTCCCTGAAGTGGGGATGGATTTACTTCTCCACCTTCCATCCCAAGAACATGGTTTTGTGGATCAGGGAGGGGCTGGTCTGTAACCCTGGATTTCACAGACACCAGAAGTTGCCCCAGCGGCATAATCTGACTGTGAGCAGGGTTAGTGTGGATATGTCTTCCTTTCTGAGGGTTGAGGACACACCCATCCCTAATCACCATATTGTCCTTGGTTTTAGAGCCTTGGTGATGGCCACCTCTATTTCCCTGAGCTCTGGGCCGCCTTATAAGACCCACAGGAGGGTACCGCCTCCTCGGAGTAGGATACAGCCCTCCCACCAGCCAGCTGCAGTGCCAGATCATGCACCCTTGCCAGCAATGCGGGAACATGCAGCCCACATTCCAGTGCCTACACTGCCTTCCCATCTGAAGACAGACTAGCTCATTTTCTTCAAAGAGGGAGGTGATATTTCACCATCTCCTGGCACTGTGCTGCTCCTCTGGGGCAGAGGTAGGGGTCAAAGAACAGTTTCTGACTTGAGCTACCAGCACATGAGGCTGACTGGGAGTTATTCTTACAGTCAGTCTGTATGGGGCCCAGAATGCAAGCTTACTCTTCTGCTTGGTGCCTTATTGCCCCAGGCAGCTATGGCTTCACGGCTTACCATCTTTTACCACTCAGTGTTTGGTAATGTGGGGAGCAAGTTTAGAGATAGGAGGACTCTTGACTGAAAATCTTGGCTAAATTCATTCAACAAACATTAACTGGCTATGTGCCAAGCACTGTGTTAGGCTCTGGAGGTACATCAGTGAGTAAGATAAAATTATTACCCTTAAAAATCTGTGACTGTCAGGAGAAATCAGATGAGCAAGCATACCAAAAACAGCATCATAGTTGCTGTGTTTGGAACTTCTGTTTTCTTCCCTAAGGATTTTTTGCATTGGGACAGCCTTTCATTGAGTTCTCAGCATGAGGCTGGTTCATGGGGACCATTCTCCAGGGTCCTTGTGCTCTGCAGATTTCACTGGCCGCAGAGGCTGCAGGAAGACCCTAGGGAAGGGTCTGTCCTTGAGCCAGCATTGATTTGGATGTGGTGCTTTGTGGGATCACTCTTGTGTAGACTGTACCTGCCCTGAAGGCTATATGTCTTGCTAGAGAGGAAGCCCTTCAGGGCAAAATGAATGTTAGAAATGGGTTTTTCTCTGAGACCCCAGTGGCACGTGTCCAGAGCTGCCTTTATCCTGCTTGCTGTGTCTAACTCCAGTAATGGAACAGCAGAGCTGTGGAAGCTGTCCTCAGTATCCTAGGATAGTAGGTGGTGTGACAAAAAGCCACCATTTAGCTACTCCTTATGCTAAGTACTTTGTATGATCTTAATGCTTCCACAGCCCTGTGATATGCATACTATCATTATATCTTACAGATGAGGAAAATAGGCTCACAGAGGTTGTGAAGTATCAAAAGTGACGAGACTGTTGGCAGACCCTGAACTCTTTGGTTCCAAAACTCTTACCCTTTCTATTATATATATGTTTCTTTCCGTAGAAATCTAACATGTCTGACAAGATGTCGTATTTAAGGTGGGCTATCTGTCTACAATCTAAGGGACTGTCCAGCCAGAGTTGAGGTGTTCCTTTGCTGAAGTCCGTAAACACCAGGGCAACAACAGACAATTCTGACTCCCTGTCTACCCCTGAGTCTCAGCTCATAAGCTGTACTACCTGCTGGACGTATCTTCCTGCCTTCCTCCTTGTGACTCTTGCGTGCAGCATTACTCAGCAGGAAAATGGGATGACTCTGAGAATCTACTTTGGGGAACCTGGAAACAAGGACTCCTAAGGAATGCCTTGTACAGAAGCCCCCAGTGGGAAGATGAGATGCTCAATCCAAAGAGGTCAGAGGACATGTCTTGTTTCCTCCCACTCCCCTTTAGGAGTCCCCTGAAGAGTAACCTGTTCATCTTCTCTGGTTTCTCCCCACAGCTAACCAGTTAATGGAATATTCCCTGTGAGCTCTGTCACTTGCAGGGCTCCCCATTGGTCTGCCAGTTAGATCAGCCTGGGATGAGAGAGGAGTCTTTAGCATTTTGCTTCTGCTGCTGATGTACTTCCAGCCTCTACTAAACAGCCTTTCTGAAGCAACATGCAGAATAGGATTGAGTCCATCTTAGGCGGTACATGGACTTGCTGGACCCAACCAAGATCTCATGCAACTCTGCCTACACTGCCCAGTTCTTCCCTACTGTATTTCCAGCATGTAGCACAGTGCCTGGCTCATTGGTGGCTTAATAAATATTTATTGAATGAATGATGATTGTTGAGCCACTGTGTTAATCCTGGGTGTTTTTAAAATGCAGAATTGAGACAAGGTCTCTCTCAATCTTCTGCCTCCTACTTGTGCTGATCAGCTGGATGGACAGATTCTTCAAGGATTTGGCCCCCATAGCTCTAGGGCATGGTGATGCATTTATATAAAGTTTTTATCATACACTGGAACATGAGTCCTATCATGGAATCCAGTAGTCTATTCCAGGAGCAGCTTTCAGTGCAGAGAGGAGGGAGAACCTGGGAAGCAGTATGATAATGGGGTGCCTTACAGGTGAGAAAGAAGTTGGCTAGAGGTGCAGGGTATGCTTTGACCTTACATGGGACTTGGATATGTCTTTTCTGCAGGCAGTGGAACCCATCCAAAGAACAAGATTGGCAGTCACATTGGGAGAAGGGATGTGTTTGGTACCATCTTAGATTTGCAGGACCCAGAATCAGTAGGGGGAGTTCAGATTCAAAAGGTCACCACCTGATTTAGGATGTGATGTAGAGTTGTGGGTTTAGAATTACAAGGCAGAAGAACTGTCTGTTTTCATACCTGGGTTGGGTTTTACCTTCCCCTGTTCCCCACCTCTAATGACTTCAGATAGAACCTGAGCAAGCATCCTAGATCAAGGGCAGGGAGAGGTAGGAAGGGTTCCAGATAAGAAACTTTATATCCCAGGCTAGAAATAATGGCTTCTGTGCTGTATTTTTCTCTCGACCATGCCCATTAGATAACAAACATATGGCTCTGCTGCTTTGGGCCTGGTTTCTGTCCCAGCTGAACTGAAGCTCAGACAGTGTCTTGTGATGTAAGCATCCCGTGTTAGGAGACCTTTGCTGCCATTGCTGCTGCCGCCATCAGACTCTAGGTGCCTTTGTGCTCTTGGGGAAGGCTTCAGAAAATTCGAGCAATGACTCAGCTATAAAACCCACAGGAGCTGGCATAGAAGGGTGAAAGTGGAGAAAGTTAACAATCAGTCTAAAAATATTACTGCTGATTTCGTCTCCTGTATCCTCTGAGATAGCATTAATGAGTTGGAACCCTCTGCCAGGTCCTCTTCTCCCCGTGACTTCTATAAGAGCTGTCTGTACTGTTGCTAATGCCTGCCAGCATGTGAGTGGGGTTGGGTGCCTCTGTTCCATGAAGAGCACACTTTCTTTCTTAGTTGCCTGTGGAAGATGTGGATTTGCTGGACACTTGGACACCAGGGCTGGAGGTACTTGGTAAATCTCAGACTCTCTGTGGTCCCTGAGTTGTAAAGGTTAGGACAGAAGCAGAGCTAGGGGGCCAGCTGCCTCAACCCACCCCCAAGCCATCTAGGTTAATGCCTGGTATCTAACCTTCCTGAAGCTCAGTGTCCTGTGGTAAGAGAGGCACTTTGAGATCAGGCCCTGGCCTGTAGCATAAGGGACCTGGGTTTTCGGTGGTTTAGTTAGAGAAGAGTGCCTTTCCATTTACTTGCTGTTTTGAGTTAGGAAGAAGGGAGCAAGCCCAGGGAATGAGCCGTTGTTACCTGTTGCTTCTTCCCTCCTGCTGGGAATCGGTGCTGCCCACTGAGCAACCTTACATAGGGGGCGTGTGGTCTTATGAGCTGAGCTTGGATCTAAAACTAGATCCCACATTCTCTAGGAGCCCATAGTCTCTGCCACTTGCTCTCCTTTGATCTGTTCTCAAAGAACCACCTGACTAGACCCTGTAAGATATTGTGCTGTAGAAGGACAATTAGGTCATTTTAGGGCTTCTGCCCATGGGTGACAGTTGCAAGAAACTTGGCACCTTCCGCAGGTTAAAAGAAACATTACGGAAGCTGATATGTCTCAAGCATTTGGGTGCCCACCTACCACGTGGGAGGTCCCAGGTTCAGTTCCCGGTGCCTCCTAAAAAGAAGACAAACAGACACAGCAAGCTCAAACTATGGGGGGTGTGGGGGGGGTGTGTATAAATAAAACAAATCTTAAAAAAAACCCAGAAAATCCTAAGCCTCTTGATACTTTCTTATCTTCCCTGTCTCTTCTAGTCAGGCTCATACTGTATCCTTGGCCCTTTCCAATTCAATATTGCAGGAAAATGAATTATCCCAGGTGTGTTAATTCTGGGGCACCTGATGGATCTTCCTTCTCTAAGGGATGGAATTGTTCCTTTCTGAGCCATCAGTCCAAACTCTTCCCCGTTTTTCTATGTGGTTGATATAGTGTCCAGCGAAATACTCTTCCCATCTCCTGTACTTGGATGCAGAAATATGTTTCAGTGGCTCTGAGGATACCAACAAGATTCTGGGGAGGATTGGTCAGGGCAGGGGAACTTTTGCACCCTGTCCTTCCACTCTGCTCATCTTCAACCAGAGTAGCTCTCCAGCCTGAATATATTTCATATATTCAGTTCCCTTTGAAGAAGGTTTTTTGAAACTAGTAAGGAGTATTGTCACAGATATGATGAAGAAGTCATAGTAAGTCTCTAAACCTCTGTTTTGGTGATGGGCGGGGTGGGGAGAGGATTGTAAAACTAGGGTTCTTCCCCGAAGTCTGAGATGCATCTAAGCATTGTGTCCTTAAATTGAATAACCTTGATAGGAAAGGGTATAGCCGTAGTAAGCATACTGGTGGCTCTAAGTGATAAGGTAGTTCCTTTCTTTCAGTAATATTTAACAAGCATTGATCACCTGTTCTCTGCCACATGTTGCACTAATTACCTCTGGAGTGGAGTGGTAAGGATGGTCCTTGGTATGCTTGGTTGAGAAGGCAGAACTTTGCACACGTGTGCCTACAAATACCTGTACAGATGTTTTCAAGGCTTTAGAAATCTTGTTTAAAAAAGATTATTTCCTCTCATGGGCAGAGACTCCAGAGGTGCTCAGTTACTATCATCTCCCCTGGGGATTCAAGTCCCTATTACTTGGGCTTGATTTTTCCTTTTCTGGTGAGATCGGTTGCCTTGAAAGAGGCAAAGAAAGCCAAAGGAAATTGACTCATTTTCCTTCCTGTCTTTTTTTTTTTTCCTCCCCCAATAATTTTTTTAAAAAAGATACTTAGATTACATAAATGTTACACAAAAAATATAGGGATTCCCATATGCCCCACTCCCCAAACCTCCCACACCCTCCCACCTAAACATCCTTCACTGTTGTGGCACATTCATTGCAATTGATAAAATGCATCCTGGGGCTTTGCTATTAAGCATGGGCCATAGTTCACATTGTAGTCTACACTCTCTCCCACACAGTTCTGCATGTTATGTGATGATATAAAATGGCCTGTATCTGCCATTGCAGTGTCATTCAGGATGATTCCCAAGTCCCAAAAAAGTCCCCATATTACAACTGTTTTTCCCTCTCCCTGCCCCCAGAACCTCCAGTGGCCACTGGCTCCACATCAATGTTGTAATTTCTTCCATTGCTAGCATCACAATATGTCTATAGTAGAATACCAGTAAGTCCACGCCAATCCATAGTTCTTTCCCCAAACCTGAGGATTCTGGGATGGTGATGTCCACACCACCTCTAATTGAGAGGGGGCTTGTATCCTATGGGAAAGCAGGATGGGACTATCTTGCTTGCAGTTGCAGACTCTCTCTGTTCCTTGGGATGGTCATTATCCATCATCATCTCCTTGTTAGTTGTCCTGGGTGAGTCCAGTGAGCTGTAGAGTAGGTGTTGCAATTCCGCTGAGGTTCTGGGCCCAGCTGGCACATTTTATTTGGAAATAATTCCAAATTTACAGAATTTATAAAAATGAAAATAAAATATATAGAGAACTTTTGTATTCCCTTTATCCAGATTCTCCTGTTGCTTTATCATTTGTATGTATGTTCTGTCTCTCTCTCGCTGTATATATATTTATTTATAATTAGAGATGTTCTCATGTACATTCATATATAACAAAGCAGTTACCAACTCCACTAAATTTAAAATTTATAAAACTCCTATTCATATTCCAATTTTGTTAAGTGACGCAGTAAGGTCTTTTATCTCCAGTACCTTCCTGTCTTTTATGTATCTTCCCCAAGCAGCAGGCCCTGCTGCCTTTATTTTTTGCTTAGTATGAGCTTATAAAGTCCCTTGGTTTTCTTGAAAATATTTTTCACAAGATTTAGCTTGTTCTGGCCATCACTTTTCCTGAAACTATTATCACAATCTATGCCACTCTTTTTTTTTTTATATTTTTATTTGTTCCTGGTTACTTACCTCTCTTTGCTTCTCTGATATTCCCCCACCCCGGCCCCAGCACATACTAAATCCAGGGTTTTCAGAGTCCAGACTCTCTGGGAAATGTCCTGAATAGCCACCTTGCTTCCTGGGTTTCTTTAATTGGTGCCTCTTTTTTTTTTCTCTTGGGTATTACTTGTCATTGTGCTTTCAGAGTTGTATTTAACCTCAGTCTTCTAAGTCAAGGGAATAATCACTGAGGAAAGTCTTGGGGGGCATAGTAAGGGGAATTACCAGAAGCTTGACATAGCAAGCCACAAGTTTTCCTAGATCAGTGCTTCTCAAGCTTGAATGTGCTTACAAATCTCCTGGGGATTTTGTTAAACTTGCAGATTCTGATTCAGAAGTTCTGGGGTGGGACCCAAGGTACATTTTTAATGAGCTCCCAGAGCAGCGAAGTCTTAGATAAGTTTTAAGACCTGGATGATTCAGGTCTGAAGGCACTGACCTCTGGTAGGTAAGACCTACAGTTAATGGTCTTAAAGGAATTTAAACAAAGATAAGGTGCCAGGAACATGAAGACAAGCAGATGAGAGGTCCTGATTATTAAAAAATAATAATAATAATTTTAAAAAAGAAAAGAGAAGAAAAAGCTTGGGATGGTATGCTACAGAAGATGAAGCTCGGGTCAGAAAGAATTGGATCCCACTCTCATTCACTAGCTGTAACTTACCTTACACAAACTGCTTACCTTCTGAGTCATGGTTTTCTGTTGTTAAAATGGGGTAACATCTACTTCTTAGGATTTAGTGAAGATTATTTACCTCAAGTGCTTCTAATGCAGTGTCTGGCGCATACTAGATGTTTAGTGAATAGAAGTCACTTTTTGTGAGTGATAGGAGCTTGATTAAACCTGGTCCAGATTGAAGAATGGATGATAATCATGAACTGTGAGCATTTAAGGAAGTGGAGTCATTAGTGGCCAGCATGGGTTGTTAATGCCGTTTTCTCTTTAGATAGGCTTATTACCAGTTTAGAGGAGTGTTATAGACATAGTTCTAACTGTCACACAGGAGTCTGACAAAGTTTCAAGTTATCTTTGTGGGCACAGTAGAGAATTGAAGCTAGTTGAGGTAGATTGTTTTTGACTGGTAGAACAGATGTATCAACACAATGGTAAATGTAAATGAGAAAAAAATGGCCTATAGTGGCCACCCATGTTGCTCTTCAACCTTTTCCAGTACACTTTTTTTAAACTTTGGTTTGAAGACGTCATCAAAACCCCCTTATTTGTCATCCTTGGGCTAGCTGTCTCCTCTTGAACATTTTTCTGCGTACTGCTTTATGCTAGTATGCCTTCCTTTACCAACACTTGGAGCTTTCTACTGTGTCATCTGAAACTCCCCTTTTCCAGTATTAACAAACTGCCCTTTATCTTATTCCTCACTAGTGAATCCTCCCCCACCCCACCCCCAACTTGCCTTAGCTTGGATTTACTCATTCTCCCAAGCCTCATTTGCCCTCAGAGTTACTCTTTTTGTTCCTCATTAGTCTTTGTATACTGTGACTCCTTACTCTTGAGGGAGAAATCTGTGAGAACCATTTAATCATATTATCTTCTTAATATGATTCTTTCTCTTTCTTTTTATCATTGCCAGCTAGCAATTTCCCTGTCCTGTGATTGAAAATCTCAACTCCTGTTTTTGTTTTGTTTTTCTTTTGTTTTGTTCTAACTGCAGGTCCAATTATCACCATGGATCACTTTAATGTCCCTATGGATGACCCATCCAATATTTTAGACTCTACACATTCTCCTCAGCTACCTGTAGTCCCACACCGGCGACCTTTCTCCTCTCAGAACATCAGTACCCCACCTGCTGCTTATCCTGTTTGCCACCTTCATTCCTCTTGTAGGTATCAGCCCCTTGAAATTGCTGGTTCCTCCATTTGCTCCTAATCTGTTGACCCATTTTGCATCTCCTCTGTTAACTGTTACCATCAACTCTGTTTCCTTCTTCACTCTCCCTTGGCAGAAAATCACAGCCTGTCTGGGTCCAGTGTCTCTCCAGGTTCCTGAGCACTTCTGGAGAAAATGGCATCAGTTCAGCTTAAATCCTCAGTCTGCCTCTCAGCTCTGCCTGTAGTACCGCTGGTCAGCCTCTTTTGCTGTCTCCACGATTGTTCCAAATTACCTTCCTCTCGTTTCAGTGCTCTCTGATGGCCAGCTCACAGTCTCATCACCCAAACTGCTTCCACTCATGTCTCCTTCCGTATCTTTTGAAGAGAAGACATTCTTCTTGTCCATAATGATTTTCCTTCATCTGACTTAAGTCTTTTGTTTTTTCCTTTCTCCTGTATCTTCAGCCTTTTCTTCTCTCCTCGTTCTTTCCCCTCAGCATTTGAGCATGTTCAAGTCTTTTCTTGCTTAATTTTTTTTTAAAGGTCCTTTGACCCTTTCCCCCTTCAGTTTATTTCCTTCTCATTATTTCCCCTCAAAGCTGTAGGCCTTATTCCTTTTAACCAGTAATTTTTTAAGTCAACTTTATTGAAGTATAATTTACATAAAGTAAAATGAATTGTACTCACTTTCTGGCACCTCCTTAACACCTAGTCATCCTCAGCCCACTGCAAACTGGTTTCTAACACCACCATTCCACTGAAGTGATTCTTGCTGAAGTTACCAGTGGCCTAGTTGGTAAATTCAGTGAATACATTTTTTTGTTTATCTGACAAGATCTCTTCATAGCAATTGACATTGATCACTAGTTCTCTCTTGAAGCATTCACCTGGTTTTCATTGTACCAATCTATTAACTCCTCCATACTTTTGGCAGTTTTTCTTCCTCTGCCTATCCTTGAAGTCCTTGGGTCCTCTAGGTTCTGTCCAAGGCAAACTTCATGGATGGTGTCTCGTATTTTTCTTTTCTTTTTTTTTTTTAAAGATTTATTTTTATTTATTTACTTATCCCCCCTTGCTGCTTGTTCTTGCTGTGTCCATTCGCTTTTTTGTGTTTTTCTGCTTGTCTCCCTTTGTTGAGTCATTGTGCTGCGTTGGCTCACTGCACTGCAGGGGCCGGCTTGCCTTCATCAGGAGGCCCCTGGAAATGAACCTGGGGCCTTCCCATATGGTAAACAGGAGCCCAACCAATTGAGCCACAGCCGCTTCCCGGTCTCTTATATTTCTACATCTTCAGCTCCCATCTGCATGCTTAGGGTTCCTAAACCTTTGTCATTAGACCAGAATGCCAGAATGTTATTTCTGAGTCTCTGTTAGACATGTCTAATACTTAACTCTCCATATCCCCCAGATCTGTTCCTGCATTTGCCATCTAGGCACATGACACCACCCATATCAGATTTTGATATTATCCATGATAACTTTTCCTGATATCCTTAATTCAGTATACCATCAACTTTTCCCCTCTTCTTTAATTGGTATACTGTCCATGCCAACTTCCTCTCTACCCTCTTCTCACCTGGATCTCTGTACTGGCCTCCCAGCTGTTTTTCCTGTATCCAGACTTGTCTCAACCTAGACTTCCCTCCTCATTGTGGCTGCCTAAAATGCAGACCCAATTGACAGTTTCCTGCAGAGTCTCCATTTGTATAACTCCAGTTCAAATACTTGGTCCCCCTCTCATCTAGGCAGTCTTCCTTTGAATCCCTGGTCATCCTCCTTTGCCATCCCCACAACAGCTCTTCAGACCACCTCTTCAGTGTCTCCCGCTTACCTTCAGGATAAAATCAAAACTCCTTAACCTGGTTTTAAGAGCTCTTCACGATTTGACCATTGTGTCATTGTTCACCACCCTAACTTGTTTTTGTTAAATGTGAAGGAGGCAGCTGCCCTCTAAGGCACTGGCACCACATCCAGGGGCACCGCTTTTAAGACTAATAGGTATGCTCTTTTAGTTTTCTTGGTGGTTCTTGCAAGATTTTGCTGAAAGCAGGTAGGAGCCTTGAATAAATCTTCGCATCTCCTGCCTTCCCAGAGCCTGCATTCCAAGGGTTTTGAGTTTGCATTTCTTTCAGGCAGGGGCTTTTCAAGAGTGATTTGAGACTTTGTCAAGGATTATTTCTGATGGGTGTCTGAAATCCAAGCATTGAGAAATGCTCTAGAATACAGTTTAGTACTTGTGCTTTGGAAACTGCCTTGAAAAGGCCTAGGCAAAAGAATGTTTCCTTAAATAAGGAAACATTGACTCACATCTTAATGGAACGATAACCCATTAGACTGGTAAAATGAAAAATTGACCATAAAAACTATTGGTGAGGATGTGGAGGGATTAATTCTTATCATGATTGGTGAGAATGTGAAATGGTACAACCACTTTGGAAAAGTCTGAACGTTTCTTTAAAAAGAACATATCTTTTTAAAGAAAGATATGTTCTCTATCTGAAAGGAACCATATCTTTATCTGAAAGGAAGGTCATATGCCTGAAGCAGAGTAGGCTGGTCTGATCCCATAGTAATAGCTGTTTTGGATTTTGTGCATATGCTCTGTTGTGAGTGGCTTGTGTGTCTGGCCCCTGGAAACATGACTGCACTGATTTTGTGCTTGGAGGTGTTGGTTCCTGCCTCTTGGGACTTGCCACAGACCCAGCTGGGCATTCAGGCTCACTTGGAGACCTGAGAGGAAACCGCCTCTGGCCAACCTGTGTTTCACTCATTGGCTAGTCAGGGCTGAGCGGAGCCAGCCACAGCCATCATTTACTGAGCATGCACACACTCACATTTCTCTTTCACCTCATAGCCATTCTGAGGTGAAGGCTCCTTCTCAGCCTTAGTGCCTCCATAGCTCCATGGCAAAGTCCTCTTACTCCTCCTCATGGGAAAGGATGTGCTTTGCCTCAGATTCCTTATTTCTCCAAGGCCAAGTGTGGAAAAAGGTTGTAATGTTACATATTTAAGTATTTATTGTGTGCTGGGCATTGCTCTGCTCAACATTTTCTGTCTGTTGCCTAATTATTGGACTCTCATAACAATGTTAGGAAGTAATTGGTATTTCACCCGAAGTGCCAGTGAGAAAATGGAGCTCAGCTAGGCTAAGCAAGCAGAGAGCACAAAGCCATACACAGATGGTGTCAGAGCCAGGGTTTCATCCCAGATTTGAAATTCAGGGGTTCCTAGAAGAGTATCTGCATAGGCTACAAATTTGCATAAGGAAACTTCTCAGGTAGGTGGCATGCTCATGGTATTCCAGACCTCGGTGGTATAGCCTGAAATGGTCTATTACAACTATATAACATTGGAAAGGTGGGACTCTTCTAATAAACTGGTTGGCAGGCAATAAGAAAGGAAGAGTGTGGTTTGGGCTCCCTATTTGTGTTGAAGGAATCTCCTGTAGCAATGTGGGCAGGTGTGTGCAGAAATTAATAGCAGCTGTGACTGGGTAGGGTCCTAGGTAAAAGTGTCTCCCAAATGCTAGTACTGACCTTTTTAAGCCTGGGTGGCAGAGAGCAGGAGTTTGGTCTTCAGGCAGTTAGTTATTCTGTAGCTGCCGCTAATGATCCCTGGATGGCCAGGTCTCAGTATCAGATGCCTATCTGTTCATTATACTCTAAGTGTGGTTCTATAGCATGCCTTGATCCTTGGTGGGTCATGTTGGGTGGCTGTGGGAGAGACGGGAAGAAGAAAATGACAGTGTCATAAGGGTTCCCTTTTTTTTTTTTTTCCTTCCTAGTACTGAGCATGCTCCATAACCCTCTGGGAAATGTCTTGGGAAAACCCCCCTTGAGTTTCCTGCCTCTGGATCCCCTTGGGTCTGACTTGGACAAGTTTCCGGCACCCTCAGTTAGAGGATCCCGCCTGGACACCCGGCCTATCCTGGACTCCCGTTCTAGCAGTCCCTCTGACTCAGACACCAGTGGCTTCAGCTCTGGATCGGATCATCTCTCAGATCTGATTGTATGTAACTTGTTCGTGGGAGGCTTACCTGTGCATGTGTCCAAAGGGGAAGGAGGATGCAGTGTCTGTTTTGGAGTTTGAAGTGGGCGTGCATGTCTACTGAGTGCAGACTGGGAGTGAGGTGACGGTAGTAGTGGAGCAGCTATAGAGCTTTTCATCCTCAGCACAGTCAAGGATTCTTTTTTACCCACTGAGAAATAAACTTCAGGACCTGCACCAAGGACTGTTTTTACTAGTTACTCTAAGAGCTGTTGGAAAACAGTTAATTTCAAAAGTAAATATGGGGGTCCTGGCTATGCTGTTTCTTGACCTACATGAATGTTTCCTTTAACCTTTAAACAGTATCATTTTATGCATCATTATGTATAATATCTCAAAATTTTAAGTGATACTTTTAAAAAACCAGTTAATAAGTAGCAGGGCTATGGCTTTACTCCAGATCCGAGTCTAGCTCCTTACACTGACCCATGATAAATCTGAAATACTGCCTCAGTTAATCTGTGCATCTCATGTTCTTTATCTGCAAGCATCTATAACATGTGGTATCTGTACAATGTGGAATTGTTAGCAAATGGATGAGAATGGGTGGGAACAGGGGTAGTAGAAGCAATATCCAGGGCCCTCTGAATCTGGTTTCTCTGCTGTCAAATCCCCAAGCTGAATGTTAACGAATAGAATGACTTGTTTTTCCCACACTCTTCTGTTCCTTATACAGGACCGGAAGTAATGGTTGTGGTTAGTTTCCCATCCTTAGCATGATCTTTTAGAGCCTACCTTGTTGCCTCCTGTCAGCAGATCCTAGAAAATGAAAGCTGGCATCGGTGTTCCCACTGCCCATTGGGTTTGTCTGTTCAGGGTATTTCCAAAAGGGTAAATGCAAGCAGGTCCCTTTTCTTCTCTGGGCTGCAGTTTACTCCCTTTAAAATGCGGTCAGATGAGGTGCTTCTAATTCTTACTTTAGGTGGGGTTGAGTCTTGGAAATTTGCCTCAATTAAATAACTAACTTTAATATTTTGGGGTTTTGTTTAAAGAACTTTTTCAAATAATCCTTCCACCCAAAAGGATAAATGGGGAAGGAATAAGGGCAGACAGAAGTAATAGAGTCAAAACTTACAGAAATTATTCAAAATAATTATTTCAGATTTTTTTGATAATGGGATAATCAGTTTTGCCCACTTCAGTTAGCAGAATTTAAAGCCTTGATACAAGCTTTAAATTCGTGTTCTCATACATTTCTGATAGAACACAGAGCCCTCCTTAGCATTTTGGCATTCTCCTTCTAGGAGTCTGATCTAAGGAAACACAAAATATAAAGAAGCTATGCCTTAAAATTTTTCTTTCTAACCCTGAAAACTTTCCAACAGTAGGGGAATGGGTCAGAAAATGTAGCTTGTTCCCTAAATAGAATATCATAAATTTATTAAAAATAGTTATGAAGACTGACTGGCAATATGAAAAAAATTATTGAATTGGGGAGGGAAGGAAAATTTATTTTAAATTATAGTGTAAGCACAACTAATCTTTAAAATGCATAGGGAGGGAAGCGGGTGTGGCTCAATCGATAGAGCTCCCGTTTACCATATGGGAGGCCCCGGGTTCGCTTCCCGGCGCCTCCTTGTGAGGGTAGGCCGGCCCGTGCGGCGCCGTGGGCTGATGCAGCAAGACCTCACAGCAAGGGGGAGATAAGCAGACACAGAGAAGACACACAGCGAATGGACACAGCAGCACAAGCAGCAAGGGGGGATAAATAAATAAATAAATAAAATCTTAAAAAATAAATAAAATAAAATAAAATGCATAGGGAAAGCCACTTATATGAAATACCTAAAATAGGCAAATTCATAAAGCCAGAAAGTAGATTAGAGTTTACCAGGTGCGGGCAGGGGGAGGGGAGTGGGAGGGAGGGAGGGAGGAATGGGGAGTTAATCCTTAATGGACACAGGTTTTCTGTTGGGGTGATGGGAAAGTTTTGGAATTAAATGGTGGTGATGGTTTTACAACATTGTGAATGTTAATAATGTCACTGAATTATATACTTAAAAATGGTTATTAGAATGATGGGAGTAGATGTGGCTTAAGCGATTGAGTGCCTGCTTTTCCCACATGGGAAGTCCTGGGTTCAATTCCTGGGCCTCCTTTAAAAAACAAAACAAAAAAA
>JAQZBX010056646.1:0-18145 GCA_029593785.1 Cabassous unicinctus
GTGTAAGGTTAGATTAGATTCAATATAATCCATTATAAGAAAGAGATAGAATGGCACAAACATTTATAAAGGAAAATAATTAATCTTATATAATGGAAATAAATGATGACAAAATCCTAATTATCATATTCCAGCTCAAACTCTCAGACATAATAATCTCTAGGAATGAAATGAATTTTTGTTTTATTATGCAATTTCCTTTGAGGCATTCATTCTTGCTGAGTAAAAAACTTCCTCTTTGGGAATTGCTTACATCTCATTGACATAAATTACCGCAGATAACAAGATCATTAGGAAAACCATAGTATTTCCAATCAGTGATCCTCAGAGTAAAAGAAGCCAAGGGTAGAGGAATAAATGAGAATAGAATGAGAAAGTATTGTCATCTCAATGAAAAACCAACATTATCAAAAGTCACCAGACACCAGATTTATCCCAGCTTAGTGCAATGGATAAACTTTTTGAGGAACATGGAATTGAAACTTTGGCCCTGGATTCCAACATGGCTTTCAGTGGTGGAGCCTGGACTGATAGAATCACAGTAACCCTCGCCATTGGTGACCCAGGAAAAATGGTCTCGTGGCAGTTCCTAACCTCTGGCATGGCCTGTATTCTTTCTGCTCCTCCACTGCAGGGATCATAGGTGGGTGTTGAACAAACAATTACTCTGACTAATTATTTGGAGGATGGGATCTTTGGAAAAGACAGCATCTAGAGAGAAGTCATTCCTAAAAATAGACAAGAAAAAGAGAGAAAAGAATGGAATCCTCGAGAAAAGTAACTAAGCTCTCATTCTTTTTTGCACTCTGGTGTGGAGCTAGTTCAAAAATAGAAATAAAAGGAAACAATCCACTAGTCAAACTCAGGACTATGTGGAAAAATTTAAAACACAAGTGTCTTCAAAACAGGCACACCATGTACACACAATGACTGAGACATGTCGAAGGCAAGGTATGGAAAATGTGTTTCAAACATCTATTATGGACCGTGGCTGGTGGTAACAATTTCATGATACTTTATCACTATCCATCAGTAAGAAATAGTCCACCATGGTGTGGTGTAATGATGGAGGAAAGTGGAATGAGCATTCTGACCGAGTGCATAAATGTATTGTTAGATTACAGATACTGTTAAGAAATAAGTATTTGCAAAAATAAGAATGTGGCAGTTTGGAGGCAAAAACAATGGAAGGAAGAAATGGACTCTAGTTATAATTCAGATTAGGGTGATATTGTTTCATACACATATTTGGTGTATTTAAAATAAAAAATATATTTTTAAGGTTATTGGTAAAATGCAAATTTTAAAGAAGGCTTAAATATCTATTACTGTCTACAAATAAATCTTTACTTTAAGAAAGAATGTATTTTTCCACATACCCTGTCAACACTATATGGAAATGAAAGTTTTTAGCCCTTTTTAAAATCAAACTCTTTAAAACAAGAGGCTTCAATTATATGAGTTCGTGTGGAATAGATTTTGTACATAAATATTGGGAGTAGATTTTCTCCTTAATAGTTAATGAAATAATTTTAAACTACTCTAAAAGGGAGAATAATAGTGGGAAGACAAAAAAATGCTTCACAATGATTCCCGCATTGTTTGATAATCCCCATTTTAAATTGATCATTCAGAGGAGATCTTTTTACATGAATTCAAGAATCTTTACAGAATGGTTGGAATGCTCCATGTTTTGATTCTAAGACACAATTTCTAATTTTCTTGATGTCTTTGATTTGTTCTTGAGTTCAGAGAGATTCTCTTGCAGGTACCCATATATAAATAACTGTTCTTTTTCCATATTCTTATTTTTGATAAATATTTGAAATAAAATCAGACTTACTCTTAAAAAGAAAGCAGAATCCACAGATACACAAAAAGCCCAGGAACTCAGAGTACAAACAGCCCCCCAAGCTCAAATTTTCTCCTATGGCTTGTGAAAGCCCCTGCCTACACCCGGGAAAGAAAAGCCACTTGTAGGGTCAATAAGTTGATGAAGAATGACTCTCAACTATTCACAAGATATCAGGGGAGAGAGGAATGGTTCGTAATATTCAAGGACCTAATCCATCAGGCAAAGTGCATCACCCACCACCCCTATGCACATGTGATCATAGCCTCTGACAATGAAGGAACTTAAATTGTGATTCACTTTTTAAAACTTTCCAAGAGTGACTTTCAAACAAGACTACTAACTATAATCCATGGTTCACCTTTGGTGTACATTTCTTGACATCCCCACTATCTTTAAAACAAATCTGTTTTATTGATACATATTAAACCAATATCCTATTCAACCAAAGTGTACAATCCCTGGTGTTTGATATATTCACAGAGGTGTGTATTCATCTCTTCAATCATTATTAAACATTTTCAATATCTCTCTAATAATAATAATAAAGAAAGCAAAACCAGACAGACAAAGAAGAAATTATTCTCTTCTCAATCCCTTTGTTGACCCTGCCATTCATAGGTCTCTTTCTGGCTTTCCTTGAACAAAATTTTTTCTGTTTATCTCTCAGTTTTATGGATATATGTTCACATACCACAATATATGGACAAAGTGAGTAATGAAAGACTTTTTTTAAGCTCTTGAAAAGAACCTTATTCTAAAATTATAAACTGAAATGGGTATTAGATTGAAAGAAAATGTAAATTTTAAAGGGGAGTGCAAAGTTAGGTTAGATTTAATATAATCAATGTGAAGAAAGAGATAGAATGGCACAAACATTTATAAAAAAATAATTAGTCTGATATAATGAAAATAAATTATAACAAAATCCTAAATATTATATTCCAGCTCAAACTCTCAGACATAAAAATCTCTAGGAATGAAATAAATTTTTGTTTTATTATGCAATTTCCATTGAGGCATTCATTCTTGCTGAGTAAAAAATTTCCTCTTTGGGAATTGCACATATCTCATTGACATAAATTACTGCAGATAGCAAGATCACTAGGAAACCCATAGTATTTCCAAACAGCAATCCTCAGAGCAAAGGCAGCCAAGGGTAGAGGAAGAAATGAGAATGGAATGAAAAAGTATCATCATCTCAATGAGGAGCCAACATTATCAAAAGTCACCAGACACCAGATACATCCTAGCTTATTGCAATGGATAACATTTTCATGGAACATGGAATTGAGCTTTTGGTCCTGGATTTCAAAATGGCTCCCAGTGGTGGAGCTTGAAATGATAGAGTCATGGTCATCCTTGCCATTGGTGACCCAGGAAAAATGGCCACTTGGTGGTTCCTAGCAACTGTCCTGGACTGTCTTCTTTCTGCTCCTCCACCTCAGGGATCATAGGTGGGTGTTGCCCAAACCATGCCTCAGACTAATTATTTGGACCTCAGGGGGATGGAGGAAGGTCTCTTTGGAAAAGACAGCATCTAGAGAGAAGGCACTGCTAAAAATAGACAAGAAAGAGAGAAAAAAGAATGGAATCCTAGAGAAAAGTAACTAAACTCTAATTCTCTTTTGCAGTGTAGGTTGGTGCTGGTTCAAAAATAGAAGTAACAGGGAAAAGTTCACTAGTCAAACTTAGGACTATGTGGAAAAAATTTAAACACAAGAGTCTGCAAAATAGGCACACCATATACACACAACTATTGAGACATGTTGAAGGCAGGGTATGGAAAATGTGTTTCAAACATATAGTATTGACAGTGGATGATGATAATAATTTCATGATATTTTATCATGATCTGTAAGGAATACTCCACCACGGTGTGGTGTGATGATGGAGGAAAGTTGAATGAGAATTCTGACTGAATGCATAAATGTTTTGTTAGCTTACACATTCTGTTAAGAAAAATATATTTACAAAAATAAGAATGTGGCATTTTGGAGTAAAAAACTCAAAATGGAAGGAAGAAATGGATTCTAGTTATAAATCGGATTGGGATGATATTCTCTTATATATATATTTGGTGTATTTAAAATAAAAAACACCATTTTTAAAGTAGTCTGTAAAATACAAAACTTAAAAGTTGGATTAAATATACATTATTGCCTCAAATAAATCTTTACCTAAGAGAGAAAGATTTTTCCACAGACCTTTAAGATGTTATTTGGAAATGAGAGTTGTTAGCCCTTTTAAAAGTAAAGTCTTTAAAAGCAAGAGGCTTCAATGATAACGAGTTCATTTGGAATGGATTTTGTACCTAAGTTTTTGGACTAGATTTTTTTCTTAATAGTTAATGAAATAATATTAAACTACTCTAACAGAGAATAATAGTGGGAAGATAACAAATGCTTCTCGGTGATTCCTCCATTTTTGGATACTCTCAATTTTAAATTGATAATTCAAAGGAGATCTTCCCACATGACTTCAGTAATCTTTACAGAATGGTTAGAAGGCTCTAACCATTTTGGTTCAAGGAAACCAGTTCTGATTTTCCCGGTATCTTTTAGTTGTTCTCAAGTGCAGAGAGATTGTGATGCAGGTATCCATATATAAATAGCTGCTCTTATACCATATTCTAATTTTTTAGAAAGTATTTGAAATAAAATCAAACTTATTCTTACAAAGAAAGTGGAAACCACAGAGACACAAACAAAAAGCTAAAGAATTCAGAGTACAAACAGCCCCAAATCTCAAAATTTCTCCTATGGTTTGTGAAAGTTGGTTTCCCTACCCAGGAGAGAAAAGCCACTTGTAGGTTGACTAAGTTGACAAAGAGCAACTCAACTTTTCATAAGATATCAGAGGGATGGGGTTGGTTCTTAAAAGTCAAGGACATAATCCATCAGGCAGAGTGTACAACCATCCATCCCTATGCACAGGTGATCATGGTCTCCAACAATGAAGAGAAAAAAAAGGAGGACCAGTTAGAGAAATAGATAAATCCAAAACCTTCATGTTTGACTCCCACACCTCTCTTTCTCTTAATATATTTTTTAATGATGGATATCATTCATACATGAACATACATAAACATGAAGTGTAGAGCAAAACTTGAGAACTTATAATTAAGGCTGCATAACACCATGCAGTGGTCCCATATATCACATCTCCAGCCAGGCCTTGAATTGTGATTCATTTTCAAAAACTCAGTACGAGCCTCTTTCAAACATGACTAATAAATGTATTGCTTGGCTCACTTGGGTGTGCATTTCCTGGTATCCACCCTATTTTTAAAAACAAATATGTTTTATGGATGCATTTTTAACCAATATCCTATTTATCGAAAGTGTACAATCCTTGGTGTTTGGTATATTCACAGAGGTGAGCATTCATCTCTACAATCATTATTAAACATTTCCAATATTGCTATATTAGTAATAATAGAGAAAGAAACACCAGACAAAGTAGAAATTATTCACCTCTCAATCGCTTTGTTTCCACCATTGTGCATAGGTGTTATTCTGGCCTCCTTGCACAAATATTTATTTTTTTATTGAGCAGTTTTAATGGTATATAGTCACATACCACATCATGTGAAGAAAGTGAATAATGAATAGCTTTTTTAAAGCTGTTGAAGAGATCTTTATTGTAAAATTATAAAATAAAATGTATATTAGATTGAAAGAAGGGTAAATTTTAAAAGGGAGTGCAAGTTTTGCTTAGATTTAATATAATCCATGTTAAGAAAGAGATAGTATGGCACAAAGATCTATAAAGGAAAATAATTAGATTAATATAATGGAAATAAATTATAACTAAATTCTAATTATTATATTCCAGCTCAAACTCTTGGACATAATAATCTCCAAGTATGAAATGAATTTTTGTTTTATTTTTGCAATTTCCATTGAGGCACTCATACTTTCTGAGTAAAAAATATTTCATCTTTGGGATTTGCACACATCTCATTGGCAAAAATTACCACAGATAACAAGATCACTAGGAAAACCACAGTATTTCTAACCAGGGATCCTCAAAGCAAAGGAAGCCAAGGGTAGAGGAAGAAATAAGAAGAGAATGAGAAAATATTGTCATCTCAATGAAGAGGCAACATTATCAAGAGTCACCAGAAACCAGATACATCCCAGTTTAGTGAGATAGATAACATTTTCAAGGAACATGGAATTGAACTTTTGGTCCTGGGTTCCAAAATGGTTCCCAGTGGTAGAGGATGGCAGGATAGAATCATGCTGACCCTTACAATTGCCAGTCCAGGAAAAACAGACATGCAAGTGTTCCTAGCCACTGGCCTGGCCTGTCTTCTTTCACCTCTTCCACCACAGGGATCATAGGTGGGGTGGGTGTTGCCCAAACAATGCCACAGACTAATTACTTGGTGCTCAGGGGCATGGGGAATGGTTTCTTTGGAAAAACAACATCTAGAAAGACAAGAAAGAGAGAGAAAAGAATGGAATCCTGGAGAAAACTAACTAAGCTCTAATTCTCTTTTGCAGTATGGTGTGGTGCTGCTTCAAAAATAGAAGTGAAATGAAAAATCCACTAGAAAAACTCAGGATGATGTGGAAAAATTAAACCATAAGAGTTTTCAAAACAGGCAAACCATATACACACAACTATTGGGACATGTTGAAGGCAGGGTATGGAAATTGTGTTTGAAACATATTGTATGGACCATGGCTCATGGTAAAAATTTCATGGTATTTTATCATGATCTGTAAGAAATATTGCACCATGGCGTGGTGTGGTGATGGAGGAAAGTGGCATCAAAATTCTGACCAAATACATAAATGTTTTGTTAGTTCACAGGTCTGTTAAGAAAAATATATTTACAAAAATAAGAATGTGATGAGTTGGAGGCAAAAACATGAAATGGAAGAAATGGACTCTAGTTATAACTCAGATTGGGACAATATTCTCTCATATACATATTTGGTATATTTAAAATAAAAAAAAAACATTTTAAAGTACTCGGTAAAATACAAATCTTAAAAGAAGAGTTAAATATCTATTATCACCTCAAATAAATCTTTACCTAAGGGAGAAAGAATTTTTCCATGTATCCAGTCTATGGTATTTGGAAATGAAAGCCCTTTTAAAAAGTAAATTCTTTAAAAAAAGAGTAAAACTTATGTCCTTACATAATAAAGAGACATAACACCATACAGGGTCCATTATGTCACATCTCCACCAAGACATTGAATGGTTGTGATTCATTATTAAAAACTCAGCAAGAGTGTCATTCAAACATTACTAACTCTAGTCCATGTCTCATCTTGATGTATATTTCCAGGCATCCTCTCTAAATTTTAAAAGAAATCTAATTTAGTGATACATATTAATACAATATCCTATTTATCCAAAGTGTACAATTCCTGGTGTTTAGCATATTCACAGAGATGGGCATTCATCTCTTCAATCATTATTAAACATTTTCATTATTGCCATAGTAATAATAATAAAGAAAGAAAGACCAGATAAACAAGGAAATTATGCCTGTCTCAATCTCTGTTTCCACTGCTGTGCATAAGTGATATTCTGGCTTTCCTTGCATGAATATTTAATTGTCTATCAAGCAGTTTTATTGAGATATATACACATACTAATTATGTGGACAAAATGTACAATGAATGGCTTTTTTTAAGCTGTTGAAATGATCTTTATTGTAAAATTATAAAATAAAATGGAAATTAGATTGAAAGAATTGATATATTTTAAAAGAGATTGTAGGGTTAGGTTAGATTTAATGTAATCCATGATAAGCAAGAAATAGTATGGCAACAAACATTTATAAAGGAAAATAATTATTCTAATATAAAGGAAATAAAGTATAACAAAACTCTAAATATTATATTCCAACTTGAACTCTCAGACATAATAATCTTTAAGAATGAAATAAATTTTTGTTTTAGTTATGCAATTTCCATTAAGGAGATCTTCTTTCTGAGTAAAAAAATCCATTTTGGTAATTCCTCACATCTCATTGGCATAAAATAGTGCAGATAACAAGGTCACTAGGAAGACCACAAAATTTAAACCTCAGAGCACAGGAAGCCAAGGGTAGGGGAAGAAATGGCAAAACAAGAAGAGAAAATATTGATCATTAATGATGAACCAACCTCATCAAAAGCCCCTGGATGCCAGAAACATCCAAGCTTAGCACAATGGACAATCTTTTCAAGGAACATAAAATTGAAGTTTGGGCCCTGGTTTCCAAAATGGCTCCCATGGCTGGAGGCTGGCAGTATAGAAACAAGCACACCCTCAATTTTGCCAGCCTAGGAAAAGTGGCCAAACCATAGTTCCTAGAAACTGGCCTCCCTTATCTTCTATCCCCTCCTTCACCACAGGGATCCTAGGTGGGTGCTATGCAAACAAATATGCAAACTTGGGGCCCCGGGGGCATGGAGAATGTGTTCTTTTGAAAAGACAGCATCTAGAGAGAAGGCACTGCTGAAACTGCACAAGAATGAGAGAAAAAAGAATGGAGTCCCAGAGAACTGTAACTAAGCTCTAATTCTGTTTTGCAGTTGGGCGTGGTGGTGGTTCAAATACAGAAGAAAATGAAAAAACTAGTAGTCAAAACATGACTCTGGGGAAAAAATTAAAACACATGGGTGGTCAAAACAGACACACCACATTCAGACAGCTATCATGACATGTTGACATGAGATATGGAAAATGTGTTTCAAAGGTATTGTATGCACCAAGGCTGGTGGTAACAATTTCATGATATTTTATCATGATCTCTAAGAACTATTCCACCATGCTGTGCTGTGATATTGGAGAACAGTTGTATGGGAATTCTGACTGAGTCCATAATTGTTTTGTTAGTTCAGAGCTTCTCTAAAGAGAAATATATTTGCTGAAATAATAATGTGGTGGTTTGGGGGCAGGTACACTAAATGGAAGAAATGGACCCTAGCTATAAGTCAGATTAGAATGATATTCTTTCATACACATATTTGGTGCATTTAAAATAGAAAAACCATTTTCAAAATACTTGGAAAATACAAATTTGAAAATAAGCTTTAAATATCTATTATCATCTTCAAATAAATTATTACCTAAGAGTGAAAGCATTTTTCAAAATGTACAGTCAATGGTATTTGGAAATGAAAGTTGTTAGTCTTTTTTAAAAGTAAAATCTTTCAAAACAAGAGGCTTCAATGATATCAGTTTGGAGGGAATGCATTTTGTACATACATTTTTGGACTAGATTTTCTTATTAATAGTTAATGAAATAATGTTAACTATACCAACTGGGAGAATAATGATAAGAAGACTCCAAATGCTTCCCTTTGATTCCTTCATTTTTTAATAATCCCACTTTTTATCTGATAATTCAGAGGAGATGTTTTTACATTATTTCATGATCTTTGCAGGATGGTTAGAAGGCTCCAGCTTTTGTTTCAAGAAAACCATTTCTGATTTTCTCTATATCTTTGAGTTGTTCTTGAGTATAGAGTGATTCTGGTGTAGGTACCCATATATAGATAACTGCTCTATATATATACTCATATAGGTACCCATATATAGATAACTGCTCTATATATAACTGCTCTTATGTCATATTCTAATTTTTTAGAATGTATTTGAAATAAAATGAAAGTTATCCTTTTATGCTCCCCAGAGTGACAGAGTTGGACTCAGTTGTGGTTTCCCTACACATGGCTCTTCTGTCCTTCTATGTGAATCTATAATTAGTACTAGAGTTGGTAAGTGTACATCCAAGAGACTTAAATCTTTGGGCTGTCCATGTACCAGCTGGGCCCTGAATCTCAATGGAGTTGCAACACCTACTCTCCTGTTCATTGGTCTCACCCAGGACAACTAATATGGAGGTGATGATGGACAACTACCATGCAAAGGAACCAAGAGAGTCTACAACTGCAAGTAAGAGAGTCCCATCCATTGGCCCTTTGGGATCACAGCCCCCTTTCAGTTAGAGTTGGAGTGGACATCACCATCCCAGAATCCTCAGGATTGGGGAATGAATTATGCACTAAAGTAGACTTACAAGTATTCTACTGTAGACTTATTGTGATTCTAGCAATTTAAGAAATTATATCACTGATGTGAAGGCAATGGTCACTGGAGGCTTTGAGGGCAGGGAGGGGGAAAAACAGGTGTAATACAGGGGCATTTTTGGGACTTGGGAATTGTCCTGAATGGCATTCCAATGACAGATATAGTCCATTATAAATCTTGCCATAACCTACAGAATTGTGTCGGAGAGACTGTAAATTACAATGTAAACTTTAATCCACACTTAGTGACAATGTTTCAAAATATGTTCTTCAATTGCAATGAATGTGCCTCACTAATGAAGAATGTTGTTAATGTGGGAAAATGTGGGAGGTGTGGGGAGTGGGGCATATAGGAATCCCCTATTTTTTTTCATTTTTTAAAAAGTATATCACATGTACATAAACATGCATAAACAATAAATGTATAGTAATAGTTGTGAACTTACAAAACAACATACATAATATCATACAGAGACATCATACCTTACCCTACAACCAATACCTTGCATTGTTGTGAAACATTTTTAACTGATAAAAGAGCATCCTCAAAAATATTACTATGAAACAAAGCATCTTACATTTGTTGTATTTTCCCCAACCTACCCTATTATTATTACTATTATATCATTTATATGTGAACATACATAAACAATAAGTGTATAATAAAAGTTCTGAATTTACAAAGCAAACATGCATAACATCATACAGGGGTCCCATATATCAACCCACTACCAAAGCATTGCATTGTTGTGAGACATTTGTTACAAATGATGAAAGCATATCATCAAAATCTTACTACAAACTGTAGTCCTTATCTTAAATTTGGTGTATTTTCCCCACAACCTAGGAGGAAGAGGTTCATCACAAAGGTATTTCATCTTTCGGCAAGAGATTGCTGTTCCATATTAACTTTGAAAAGCAGGTATTTTAGGGGATAACTCCACTGGTTCAACTGTATATTTACACAAGGTTTTCTTAACCATGAGTCACTGGGTTTGGGGGTTAATGTGAGAGTTAGGAATTAAAATTTATTAATGCCCACTTGCCAGTGAATAATTACAATTTAATTTTAAATTTGACATCAGTCTGGTTTTTTTCATGTATTTCTCCTGATATTTCACCCTTCCTACATAATACCAGATCTTCTGGGAATCATCTAAAACAATAATGTAGTGTAATTGATGAGAAAAAATTGATCACGCATCAAAGAAGAAAGCAATGGAAATATTCCTGAGATGTGAGATGCTATCCAGAAGGGGAAGTATTAAGATTACATGAAATTGTTCATAAATTCCTATCTCAGATGTAAAGATCAAAATTCTTAAGTAAATTATACTTGAGCACTTTCAAGTGTGTTGAAAACAGAGATAAGCAAATTGAGAGTAAATATGAAACATGTAGCATGCCAATAAAGAGAAACTGTTGTTCCATTTGAAATTGTAGTATGTAGTATGAATTGTACTATTGTAAATCTGAAGCTTGGTGGACTCCCTATCTTTATGGAAAGAGGATATTTCAATGATGAGGTAGAAACTGGGTCACTCTTAGGTCATCTCACATTGTTTGATGAACCAAATTCTTAAATCTTTATTCTATAACCTTTTAAATTTTAGTATAAGAATGTTTTTAATCTTTTAAACTGCTGAAAGCTCTTGAAAATCCAACAGAGGATTCAACATATCCTTGGCATGAGGAAATGACTTGTGATAAGAGCATCTATAACTGGCACACTGCAGTGACCAGGTGTCAGAAGAGGGAGGTGAGCACTGCACTGAGCATGTCAAATGGGAAAAGCAAAGGAGGACGGGACCACTGAGCATGACAGTTACCACCAATACTCTTGGGCCAACTGTTTAATTTTTCCAAGACTTGCAGATTTGTTGTTGACCTCTTTAAGCTCGTGTGCAAGAACATGATAGCTAAACTATGCTGTAATGCTTAAAAGTAGTCCTTTCATTTGTGCATATTATACATTTACCCATTTCTCTATGTTTAAAAGGACTCGTATTTTTTACTATGAATAAAATGTATTGCTTTTCTATCATTTAGAACATCACACAAATCAACTAGTTGAATTCTGTTTAATTCATAAGCTCCATTACATATGAAGTTGATCTTTAAAAAAGAATAATATTTGGAAATTGATCAGAGAGTTTTGGAAATAGTTATAGGTAGAGAAATGTAAACATAAAACCCAGAGAGTTGAACCATGATAATATGTAATATTTTAAAAGGCAATTCATTCATATTCTAATTACACTGATTTTTGTATTTGTGAATCACAAAATATTCCATATTTCTCTATTATTTGTACAATGTGTATTGTACAGTAATTAGAAAAGACAGTGACTTGGAGAAAAAGTTATTATCAATAAATGCTTTTCATCTTCTTGGGTTTATTGTTCTATTTTGGGCTGTGCTGGAGAATGGGGTGCTTGGATTCATAACAGAACACAGCCTCAGGGAAACTTTATCACCATTATTTGGTCTTGAAGGACAAAAGAAAGGGTGGATTGGCTCAGAAGGGAAATGTAAAGATATGGGATCCATTGCTAATGTTGCAAAAGGAAACATTTCAAATATCCATATGCAGGAAAATCTCCACTTTATGTGAAGGGGGATTAACCAAGAGGGCATTCAGAAGTGTGATGCAGGCCCAAAGGTATCTTCCCTTTCTCAAACTCAGTGTCCAGAATCCAACTTTCGTCGATAGCAGGGTCTCTCTTTGTCAGTGAACAGATTATTTGCAAACTTCTAATTCCATTCTTTGTTTCCACATCCACATCCCAGTGTTGATGGCCAGAAATAATCCAAGAGGAGTCCAGGACACAAAGTGAGTAGCTGAATCTCTCAGCAGATTCTTTCAGGTTCTGTTTGATAGTCCCACATTGGCCACCCCTCAGGTCATCAGAAATGAGGAATTCATTGGCTTGTCAATGTCTAAGGTTATATCCACTGTGGAAAGGACAATAAATAGCTCAGCAAATGGATATATTATAGGTCCACTCCTCACTCCTATTGCAAAGTCCCATGTATGTCATTCATTTTAGCTCCTTCAATTCTGCTCTTTCCTGGAGAAATATCCCTGGTTTTCTGGACTAGGTCAAATTATCCTATGTATGTTTGGAACAACTTGAGCCTTTTATTCACACTGGGAATTCAGTTTATAATAAGTAATGTAGTTATTGGATTAAAGTTTTCTTCTTTTAAATATGTAAGATCCATTAGTGCACAGACTGGGAGTGGAAAATAAATTGCTGCCCAATGGAAATATAATGAATCCACATATATAATTGTAAAGATCCTGGCAAACACCTTGCACAAAGTAATAGGAAGCAGGTAAAAAATGATTTCAGTAACTTATATTTATCCTCATTAGATTAAAAATATTAACATTTCCTCATGTGGCATTAGGCACATTTCAAGTGTTCAATAGACACGAGTGGCTATGGTATTGGACAACAAATTCTAAGGCATGACAAATAATAAAATCCAGCTAAAACCCAGGTAGTTCTAATAAATGTTCAGAAATGAAAAACAGAGCCGAGCTTGGAGCATAGAAATTTTAGGTGCCAGAATTCAACTAATATTTAACAAAGAGCATTTGGAACAGTTGGTTTTCAAGAGCTATTTATGGGTTGGGATCAGGCTATACAGATTCCTTACCTTGGTACTTAAGCATCTTTGGGTTCAGCTGTAGGATAGCTCTCAGATGGGGCTCCAGTTCTCTGACATCAGAAAACAGCTCCTCCACCTGAAACTTGGGCCTGATGTCCTTCTGAGAGATCACAGAACAAAAAGGGCACAATAACCCCCCCCCCTCAATGGGGATCTTTCTTCAGTGACTTGATGCAGTACAGAAAGCAGACAAATCCACATTTTAAGTGCATGGGATTTTCAAGATACTCCAGACAAAGAAGACACCTACTTGCTTCTTTAAAGTGTTCAGTCATTGACAGTATATGGGGGGAAAATGAGCATGATAATGGAATTTCTAAGAGTTAAATGATAATATACCTTGGGCATCTTTCATGTTACATGCCTAAGGAAACTTTATACTTTCTATGTGCAATCCCTAGTACTAATAATGAAAATAGGGTATAAATACAGATACAAAGACTCATGGCACTGACTTCTGAGATTTGAAATGTTAGTTTGAATGAACACCCTGATTCATCATTCAAGTTAGTTTGAATGAACACCCTGATTCATCATTCAGCTTTAAGTTAAAGAGGTGAAGAAAAATAAAGGAAGCAAAACTAAAATTAAAAAACTACCTCTCCTCCCCTAGGGACTCCTCTGGCATCCAGAAGCTTCCACTCACAGCAAAGCTCAGAAGTGATATCCACCTGACCAGGGCTTTAATATAGAGGGTCCCTTCTGCTATCTCATTCACATCCTGCCTCTCCTCTTTAATTCAATCAGGCTTTGATTTAATTCATCAGAAATGAGTGTTTTACTCATGATTTAGAGAGGTTAGGACAACCAAAGAGAACATTTTAACCTGAAAATGATTTTTCTTAATATTGTCAAAATATTACCATATTATCCTTGTAGATGACATTTAATTCATTTCAATTGAGGACAGCAGTTAGAATTCATGCTCAGGGAACATGGACAGAAACATTTTAAACAAAATATTTGAAATCATTATTAATTCTTATGAAATTGATGGCACTAATTTCAAATACTTTTTGCTCACAAATAAAATATCCTCATCTTTAGGTCAAGGAAATAAATTAAACCTACCCAGAAGTCTTTCTTAAAGTCGCATGCAGAAGAGCACATTCAGTTCTTCTAAAGGGCTTCCTCTACACAATTACCAAGATTCAGATTTAGAAGCTTGATAAATACAATTCCAGACAGATTCTCAATAATTAGTCAGTCAAGGTTCTGTTTTATTTTAAAATGTGTATATGAAACATAACTGCTGCCATTCTAACAATTTTTAAGTGTACATTTCAGTGGCATTAATTACACTTACAATGTTGTGCTACAATAACCACTGCCCATTCCCAAAGTTTTCCCCCTCCACCAACAGAAGCTCTATATCCATTAATAACTCCTCCATTCTCCCTACCTCCCACAGCCCCTGGTTCCCTGTAGTCTTCCTTTTGTGTCTATGAATTTGCTTATTTTGATATTTTATATTAGTGGGATCATACCATATTTGTCCTTATGTATTTGGGTAATTTCATTTGGCATAATGTTTTCAAGGTTCATCCATGATGTAGCATGTGTCAGAACATCATTCCTTTTTATGCCCGAATAATATTCTATTGTATGTATAAACCAGATTGTGTTTATTCATTTATCTGTTGTGGGACACTTGAGATGTTTCTACCTTTTAGTGTTGTGAGAAATTCTATTATAAATATTCGTGTACAAGTATTAAGTCCTTGATTTCCATTCCTTTGGCTATATATCTAGAAGTGGAATTGCTGTGTCATATGATAATTATATGTTTCACTTTTTGAGGAACTACCAAACAACTTTCCACATTGCCTGCAACATTTTACATTACCACTGTAACAGTTTGGTATTATGAATTCCAAAAATAGATATTGGATTTTGTTTATAAACTTGTCTGTTGTTCTGGACATATTAGATTGTATTGGATTGAGAGATTTCACTCTTGATTAAATTATGATTAAGGCTTGACTCAGCCATGTCAGTAGGATGTTGAGTCCCCACTGCCTTGGCAGAGGAGACAGTTGTAGTTTTAATGCTGGAGCCTGGGGAAGTACATACACAAGGAAGCAGATACATGGGGAAAGAGAAAAGGCTCCATTAGACACAGCAGAGGTCCCAGGAAGAGAGACAAGCCATTACTAATAGTTCACACCTGGCCTTCTGGAGAGAGAAGACCAGCTGAGCCTGGAGAGAAATGAGATCTGGGAGTGAGATGAGACTTATCCTAGCCTACAGCTGATATTGGAAGAAGCTGGGACCATGGAACCTTAAGAGGAAGAGGAAACTTGAATCTGCCAACATCAGCAGCCATCTTGCTGCAACACGTGGCAACAGACTCCGGTGAGGGAAGTAAATTATGCTGTATGGCCTGGTAACTGTAAGCTTCTATCCCAAATAAATACCTTTTATAAAAGCCAACAGATTTCTGGTATTTTGCATCAGCATCCCTTTGGCTGACTTATACAACCACCAACAATGCACAAGTTTGCAATTCCTCTGTGTCCTTGTAAACACTTATTTTCCATTTTTTGCTTTGTTTTTATAATAGCCAAACTGGTGCATTGCAGGGATATCTCACTTTGGTTTGATTTGCCTATGCTCAATGACTAATGATGCTGAGTGTTTTATCATGTGCTTATATGTTATTTGTGTATCCTCTTTGGATTAATATGCAAACCTTTGTCCATTTTTCAGTTGGGTTGTTTGTCTTTTGGTTGTTCAGTTGTAGCATGTCTTTATATAATCTGGATATTTAGCACTTATCAGATATATATGATTTGTAACTATTTTCATCTATTATGTGAAAACACTTTTCAATTTCTTGATAATGTCCCTTAATGCACAAAACTTTAAATTTTGGTGAAGTTGAATTTATCTATTTTTTTTTATTGCTCATTTTGGTGTTGTATCTAAATATGACACTTCTAAACCCAAGTTTATGGAAATTTGGTCCTGTATTATCTTCTAAGAATTTTATGGTTTAAGTTCTTATACTTAGGTCATGGATACATTTTGAATTAACTTTTGTGGAACTCATCATGAAGGGATCCATCTTCATTCTTTTGCATGTTGGTGGCAAGTTTTCCCACAATCATTTTTTGAAGTGACTATTTTTTTTAACTTTTTAGTAATACATTTTATTTAAGCCTATTCACACAAAACATTATCATTTCAACATGTAATCACTATAAAAATTATTACCAAGGTATTTTACAGTCATTTTCTTCACATTAAGTCTTTGAAATTGAGTATGTGTTTTTTTAACATTTTATTGAAGTTTATCATTCATACATCAAAATCCATAAACAATAAACATATAATAAAAGTTGTGAACCAATGAAACAAATATGCATCTCATCGTACAGGGCTCCCATACATTATCTCATCACTAAAACTTTGCATTGTTGTGAAACAATTGTTACAAACTATGAAAAAGCATCAACAAAACTTTACTACTAGAATAGCCAATTTCATACATTTGGTGTAGTTTTCCCCCAAACCACCAGTTTTTAAGGCCCTGTATTAGTATTATTTACTTATTAGTGTTTATGAGAGAATGTTCCCATATTTGTTTGGTTAATATGACCATCACCACAGGATTCATTGTATTACACATTCCTTGCTTTGTATAATACAAAGTGTACACTCAGTGGCTCTCATATTCATTACAGAGTTGTGCTGTCATCAACTCAATTTTAGAATGTTTTCATTACTCAAAAAAGAAAAATCCCATAGCCCCTTATATCTACCTATTATCCCTTAGAATTGATTTAATATCTTCTCTGCCATTGCTGCAAAAATATTACAAATATTACTGTTAATTCTAATCCATAATTTATATTAGTTGTAATTTCCTGTGTATCACCATATTCTTGACACTTTGTGAAAGAACATTCTTATACTATTAACCACAATCATCATCTACCACCAAAATCACTATGTTATATAGTCCCTACATTAATCTCTAGCTTCCTTTCAATTGAAATATTACATCTACAGACTACCCCTTTCAGTCACAATCACATTTATAAATCAGCAGTGTTTGCTATACTCACTATAATGTACTACCATCAATTCTATTGATTTTCACAGGTTTGCAGTGAACCTTATTAAAAATTCTACATATATTAAGATTCAGCTCCCATTCTCAACCCATATTCTATTTCTTAGTTAGCTATACTCTAGAGTTTTCATCTTTTTGTGTCTGGCTTATTTCACTCAACTTAATATCCTCTAGGTTCACCCATGTTGTCATAAGCATCTCAATTTCATTTCTTCTTTACAGCTGAATACAATTCCATTTTGTGTATATATCACATTTTGTTTATTCACTCATTTGTTGATGAACACTTGAGTTGTTTCTACATTTTAGCAATGTGAATAATGCTACTATGAACATCAGTGTGCAAATGTCTGTTCACCTCCTTGCTTTCAGGTCTTCTGAATATATTCTTAGTAATGGGATTGCTGGATCATACCACAGCTCTATATTAAGTTTTTGAGGAACTGCTAGACTGTCTTCCACAAAGGCTGCACCATTCTACATTCCCACCAG
>JAQZBX010056647.1:0-18143 GCA_029593785.1 Cabassous unicinctus
TAATATCATATGAAAGTAGTATTACTTTTGCTCATTCTTTCCCAATTATTATACTATGATTTTATTTCTCTTGGCTAATATGCTTGAAAATATTACTGTTTTAGTTTAAAATATTAGTGGTATTTGGGGCACTGTCTTCTGCCTAATTTCTGGCTTTATAGTCATAAATCCATCATTTTGCCTTGATTTATTTTGGTAAAATTTTGCTCTGATGTGTGTGTTTGTGTTTGTATGTATGTGTATGTACATATATATGCATACATACCACATATATATCTTGTTACCTGTTCTACTGTTTTTTTCATCAAAAAAACATAGCACATTTTTTTCAAAGGCCTTTTTAGTACTTATGGAAGAGGATCAGATGTCTCCTGTGTAGCACTTGGAATCACCCTAGCATCCCCTTTGATTCTGGCCACTGCTACAGTGGCTAGTTCAAGGCATGCTTCAGTGTGCTTTGCATAACAGGAGCCTAACCAAGGTGGGCCTCTGGGTCCTGGGGAGGAAGCCTCTCCCCTCTCCACCTCCACCTCCAGGGTACCCATGGGAACTACTCTATACTTAGGCAAGTCCAGAACTGTAGCGAGCTGCAGCCAGTGGAGCCCCCCTTTAGGAATGGAGCATGAGAGTTTATGATAAATGCCCTTTACTTTCTTGCCTTGGACAGACACTTATGAGACATACCCCATGAGATTCCTCAGAAAGTCTTGATGGATCAGGCAAATGGTAGCCACAGGCAATGACCAAGTCAATAACACAAGGCTGTACCCCCTTCCATGTTTCAAACCTCTGTCCCTCACTTCTGCATCCTGGTATTGCCTTCCCATATAAACTACTCAGTTTGGGGAGAAACCAGAAAAAGATCATAATAAATTATATTAATGCATTTCCTGATATTGATACATTAGTATATGCAAATATACTTTAAAAGTGATATAAGTTAGGGAAAAGTAAGTAAGGTTATAACTTTTAAGTGGTTGTAATAAATGGACATTGGAATGTAAATATCTAAAGATAGCTCTGGGAAGGAGACAGACATTTGAGAAATTTTAGCATGAACGTGATTGTGATTTTCAAGGAAGAATTATAGAATGATAAGGTTGAAGCCTGAATTCTGAGGATAAAATGTTTATGGTAAAGGTTAAGATGCAAAGAACAGGAGGAAATAGATCATAGAGAGGTCATAAAGAAGCAAACAATAGCTTCACTTGTAGCAGAGAAATCTAAAATGAATAACACTAAAAAAATTTCCAAAAATTAATTTATGAAAAGAATTTCATAAAACTTAAGGAAGGCACTTTCCTTAGGGAGGTGGAGGTCAAATATCTAGATGTAATGGGTTAGGGAGAGAACTAGTTATAATGAATATCAATTGCTCTTAAAGACACAGTTAATAAAAAGAGAAGTAAGGAACTAAAATGAAGGTACAGGATCAAGGAGCTGTTATTCTTTGATCATGGGTGTGACATGACAGTGATTATAGGTTGAGAGAATAAAGCCAGTAGAGCGCACAAAGGTTGAAGATACAAAAGAGAGGGTAATTAATGAAGTCAAGTCTCAGGGAAAACAGGAGAGCCTGAATTCAGATGCACAAGTCAATTTGTTTGCCTTTTGTTGTGCTACTGAAACTGGGATACTCAGAACTCAAGGGATGCCCTTCAATATAGTAAACAGGATTAGGTAAATGAATTAAGCTTATCAAAGTCAGCATGTCTCACAGTTTCTCTTTCAACTTTTATTTCATTTTCCTTGGCAGAGATTTTGTCTCTCTACCTGATTTCCTCTGAATTTTTTTTTTTATCTACAATGCATTTTCTTAGAATGCAAGTGATACAGTATTGAAAGCACAAGCTCACCACCATTTTGTTCAAAGCTAGGATAACGCAAGGTAATGATTTTTCTCTTTTCACAAAATAACTTAGAACTTTTACCCTGTGTGTATCTAAGTTAAAGGAACTTCTCCCCATGGCATATACATATTGTTGAAAATAGGATTCCAGTTCCATATGTCTCATATTTATAAATTTATGCAGGCACCATGATATCTGTTGTTAAGTACTGCTTCTTACAAAAATTTTCTGAAAAAGTAATGAATTTGTAATAAGAGAGAACAAGAGTATTGATGTTATTATTTTAAGCAGAATTTATTTTGCATTCTTTAATAAAGTCACCATATCTAAGGAAATAAAGAAATATTAGATCTAGTAACTACCCCCTCCAAAATAGGTTTCTATAGCTCTCCTGTCAATAAAAAAATATGGACATTTATCAATAAGAGCAACAAAGAAACAAAAACAAAACCACCAAATATCCCACATAATTAAAAAATAACTTCTCATAAATCTTTAATGCATTAGAGGCTCATAAGTACCAGATGCGAAGTACCAGAAATCTGTTGGCTTTTATAAAGGGTATCTTTTTGGGGTAAAAACTTACAGTTACAAGGCCCTAAAGAGTCCAACTCAAGGCTGATTTCTCACCAAAGTCAGTTGCCACATGTTGAGGCAAGATGGCGGGCGATCCCTCACATAGGGCTTGTTTCATCCTGTCATCTTTCCCTGGGGCTCCAGTATCAAAGTTCTCTCCTCTGCCATGTCTATGGATCTCTCTCTATTCCTGTTGTGTCTTCTTGAGTAAGTGTCTATTTATATTAGCCCACCAAGGGGGTGGGGACTCAACCCTGAGTTACACCCTACTGATATGTTCAAATCAAAGACCCTAAATTGATTTTATTAAGGAAATATAAAACCTTTCATTTTAATACAAACAAAGCATATCACACTCAGAGGGGCCAGTTTACAAATATAATCTTTCTTTTTGGGGATTCATATATAATCTTAAACTGCCACACTCTACCCTCTGAATCCCCAAAAGACATCACAATATTCAAAGAAAGACTTAAATCAGTAAAAATGCTAAGTACAAAATCATATCACCATCAGTTTATAGAAATACAGTTTGTCCCCTCTGGCTGTAACTCTGTGAAACCTACAAAATAAGTTGTATGTTTCCAATACACAAAGGAACAGACATGGCTAAACATTTACATTACTATAAAGAGAATTTGGGAGGGAAACATGCATCACTGGTCCCAACAATTCCAAAGACCTGCAAGCCATACTTCACTAGATTTCAAAGTCTGAGAGTCATTATTTCCACCACCACCCCCAACCTGGGATGGCTCCCTCATCTGTTTGCTTCTTGTTTTTGCTCATTTGTACTCATTGTCTGCTCATTGTCTTTTGTTGTATTTTGTGTTTCTTTGCTCATTGTCTGCAAGTCTTTTTTTTTTTTTCTTTAGGAGGCCCTGGGTACCGAAACCAGGACCTCCCATGTGGGAGGTTGGTGCTCAACTGCATGAGCCACAGCTGCTCTAAGAGTCATTCTTAAAATGATAGTTTCTTCTCCTTGGGACCTCATGGGGGCCCACCCTTTCCACAGCCTTGCTCAATGCCCATTTTCTTGCTCCCACCCTCATCAAGCATCCAGGTGGAAACCAAGCTCCAGATCTCACCCGCCAAGAACATTGGGGTGATGACCACCTTTTCCACAATCTCTGGGGTACAGTTTCAATGCCCTTAGTACAGTGAGGGGGTGATATCATTCTTCCTAATCTCTGGTATTCAGGCCCAAGCTTCTCAGAAGAGTGAGGTGGTGACCTGGCCTTTCGTAATCTATGGGGAACAGGCCCACCCTTCTCAGAGCACTGGGATGTCAACCTCACTCTCCCCAAACCTGGGGATGTGTTCCACCCTCTCTGTAACCTGGGGTGGCAAAACTCTCCCTGAACAGTGGGCTGGTACATCCACCCTCTTCAAATGCTGAGGCAAACACCCTCTCCATACACATGTGCGGGGTCCCTCTCTTAGCCCAAGAAGATGTCTTAATTGCAGGCCTCAGCTTCCAAAGTTTTCCTCTTAAAGCTGTTTTCCCTTCCATCTCTCCCCTCCATGTCCCTTTTAGTCCAGGCTGACAGTGATTTTGTTCATACAGCTCTCGCAAAAAAAAGCTTGTTCGTTTAGCATGCAAGAAGCAGGTTCCAAGCAATCAGACAGTAAGACTTTCCACAAGTCCTTCCTGCATAACTGCAGTTTCAATCCTGACTTACAAGTTCTAAGTTTAGTTAATTCCTCAAATCTGGCACTATCATGAAGGGGGCTTACTTCTAGAGGCTTGGAATTTCTAGAATCAGTTTCTGGTTTCTTGTGCTCAACAATTCAATTCTCAGCTTATCTCTTTCCTCTTTCATTTTGCTGTAAGTTGCGAGAAGCCAAATTGCATTTTCTACATTTAGTTTGGGAATCTCCTTGGCTAAATGCCCAAGCTCGTAATTTTCAAATTCTGCCTTCCATATAACATCAGGAGCCAATCTCGCTAAATTTCCTGCAACTTTAAAATGCAGATTGCCTTTCCTCCAGTTTCCAATAATACTTTCATCGTTTACTTCTAAGACCTCATCAAAAGTCTCTTTAGTGTCCATTTTCCTAACAGTTTCTTTAAAGCAATCTAGCCCTTTTCTATCAAGCATCTTTGAATTCCCCCCAAAAATACCTTACCCATTTATAAAACTGTAACAGCATTTTTGGTAATTGCATCAGACTGTACCCCAGTCTCCTGGTTTCAAATTCTGTATTACTCAGCCAAAGGGTTGCTGATGCAAAGTACCTGAAATCTGTTTGGCTTTTATAAAGGGTATTTTTGGGGGGTGGAAGCTTACAGTTACAAGGCCCTAAAGAGTTCAACTCAAGGCTGCTTTCTCACCAAAGTCAGCTGCCACAGGTTGAGGCAAGATGGCAGGCCATCTCTGTGAGTGGTCAGCTCCCAGGATCAAATTGCTCTCCTTTGCCATGTCTATGGCTCTCTCTCTCTTCCTGTGTGTCTTCTCGAGTGAGTGTCCATTTATATCAACCCACCAAGGGGGCAGGGACTCAACCCTGAGTCACACCCTACTGATGTATTCAAATCAAAGGCCCTAAACTGATTTTATTAAGTAAACTTAAAACCTTTGAATTTAATACAAAGGGCATCATACTCAGAAGGACAGGCAGTATGCATAAATAATCTCAAACTGCCACACTAGTCATTGGGTTAAGAGCAATCCCAATCCAGTATGGTCTCATTTTGCCTGCTACCTGTACAAAGGGTCCCATTCATGTATACTGGTGGTTAGGCCTTTAGCACATCGTTTTGGAGGACATAATTCAACCCCAACACATATATACATTTCTAGAACAGCAAAAATAACCTATGGCAGAAAAATAATCAGAAGACTGGTTGTCTTTGAGGAGTGATGATGGGTATTTACTGGGAAGGCCCAAGAGGAGCCTTTCTGAGGTGATGTTTATGTTTTATATCTAATCTGGTTTACACAGGTGTACATTTGTCAATACTCAGCCAATGGGCACTTAAGATACATGCATTTGTTTATATGTGTATTTTACATTAAAAAATTGACAAAACTCTAGTTAGACATTCAGATGCTTAATAATTTAGAGCAGAGTATACTGATATTCATGATTAACTTAGAAATGATAAAGAAGGATTGATGGGTGTTAAGAAGATGGAGAGATATGTAGATAGACTTGGAATAAAACAATTCTAGTACCTGTTATTGGTAGTTTATGTAAAAGGTGAATGCATCTTTCCAAGCATTTAAGGAAGAATAACAGCAATAATACCTATTTTATGACCATGTTTTCAGAATTGATTAAAGAGCACTTATTATTGAGGACAGCATAACATTGATCCCAAAATTTTATAAGGATATTAAAAAGAAAAATAATAGGCCAATCCCTCCCATGAAGAGATACAAAATTCCTGAATGAAATATTAACAAATCAAATCCATCAATATATAAGAGGATAACACATCAAATCCTAAAGTAAACAATTGATTACATGGCTTAAAATATGTAAAAAAAAATGAGTGTTTTTTTAAATAAATAATACCTTGACTTGGTGAAAATGTATAAAAATAGAAACCTTCATAAACAAAGGTTGGGCTTTTACTTGATGTAAGAGTTTGGAGAGTAATTAGGCAATATTTATTTAAAAAAGATGTTGAAGTGTGCATATATATTGACCTTCTCTATTGAAGTCTGTAATTTATTATGAGGAAAATTTATTATTTGTATACATAAAATAGAATCTCTTAAACCATCTTTGTGCTATGTTTGGCTGAACTCATTCATACACATGGTTTCAGGTAGAAATGAATAAGTTTAACCAAGGTGAATAAAAGTTCCAGATTAAATGCAAAGGCTTAAAAGTTATCAAACTATGCTTTAATTTAATTATTTCTACCAATAAATTCCTAGGTTTATTCTGCTGTAAGGGAATAGAAATGTTTGTTAAAATATTCTCCACAATACATGTAAATATGATAACAAGTACTATTTATTAAGTACTTTCTAGCCATAAACTTTTCTAAACATTTTATATTATTTCTGGGCTTTACATTAAACATTCAAAGTGAGGATAATTCTTCTCATTTTACAGATGAGCAAAGCAAAAACAGAGTATAAAGCAGTGTCTAACTTGTATAAATATCATTGCAAATGTGTGAAAATAGGTTATATACAGCGTTATTCATTAAAGCTTTATTTTCAATAGCAGAAGACTGAAAATGAAAATATGCATCAGTAGAGGACAACCAAGCCAAGAAATGCTATAATCCTGTAGAAAAAAAAATGAGGAAGTTTTCTGTAATGAAATGGAATGATTTAAATGATTGGTCATTAAAAATAGCAAGAATATAAACAGTGTTCCAATATGTTTCATGGTATGTTTCCATTTCTAAAAATAAGGAAAATTATATACACACATATATATATCACATATATGCACACATATATATGTCATACATATACATAGATCACATATATATGAGTAACTATGAATATATAAAATTCATATGTATACATATTTTTATTTGTTAGTTTATACATAAGATGTTCTCATAGAATACACCAATATGTAATTAACATATGCAGCCTTCAGGAAAGGAACTCGGTGGATGGAAGATGAAAGTGACATCAATTTTCACTCAATATCCTTTTGCATATTTGAAGTTTTGAACCATGTGACTGTATTACTAATTCAAAAAGTAATGAGGTAAAATAAAATATAAAAATGAATTAAGCATGCAATATTTACAGTGAAATTATAAATCTCATTTACATATTTTTTCATTCACAGGCATGTACTCTTTACATGTCATCTAGTACATTTAATATTTCAGATATAAGATCAATAGACATTATGAATAATAACATTATCTAAATTAATACATTCTTTTCAGTTCCCAATGACCCCATTAGTCTAAAGTACTGAACACTAAAAATTATCATGGATTTCTGTTCCAGGAATACCAGAATGCCTGTGATTTTTCCAGGCATATTATTGAAGTGACCTAGTCAATAAATCTCTCTTTATATAATAAATGCATAATTGCCACTGATTCTTCAGGAAAAGGAACCATCTCCTGGGTCACACAATTACTTTCTCAAGTATAACATACACCCTTATTTCTCTGAGGCTAAACTATTATCCCTGATGTTATCATCTCATGACTGGTCAGAAATGTAATTAGGAAGATGTCATATATTTACATGCATGTAATTCCCAAAATATATACATTTTGCTTTAAAATGTCTTTATACCTAAATAAGTAAAGAAAAAAACATGAAAACAGTAAAGTGTTTTCTTAGCTGAGAGGTATTCTTAAACACATTTTGCTTAGCCAAGAGTCAGTTCAGCTGTCAATTCAATTCAGAGTCAATTCAACTGGCCATTACAAAAAAAACCTTTACATCAAGAAACACCTGGCCTTTGTGATGATGTATAGATATCCATGATGCTGCATATTCAGTAGAAACAAACAGTTCATGATACTGCATCAGAATCAAGTGATTTAGATAAACTCCTTCTAACTGATCATCCAGGGACATTGCCAGATGGGTTTTACAGGTGCTAACCATTAATTATTGATATATTTTGGGAATACTTACAGAGGAATTATGAAAAATAAAGGCCTTATCTAGAGCAGATTGACCTCAGATGTAGTGATGGTTAGCTTCCCAGTTAAAATCAAAGAGAAAGGAAAATCATTTCTTACCATTTGAGGGGCATGCTTTTAAATGCCCCACTTCCATTGTATTATTATATGTGTGTGTGTGCACTCAGGCTTTATTAAAAAAGAATTTGTTATCACTTCTGACCATTCTGATACATGGACATGATGTATAAAATGAAAAAATGTGAGGTATAGCAAAAATGTGAGAAGTTAGGATATGTTGGGATACATTTTCACAACTCTGCTAATCACTAGTTTATTGTCATCCAATAAACTAAAATGATACTAAGCTAATATTTTTAAGTTTTCATTTTAAATCATGAGTCACTTTGACATCCCACCAAGTCAATCAATGATGCTCTTTGACTCAGAGGTATATTGCCTGTTTGAAAAAATTTCCTAAACTTAGCTTTCAGTCTCCACAAGAAGCAATCAAAACCAGAGTTTGTTAAGAGGGCAAATGATTTTCTGGATTACAAATGGTTTTCTTGACATACCACGTGAGACCCTCAAGAGCTGAGAGCAGTTTTAGGGTGAGCAATAGCAAAGGGGGGACAAAGGAAGCTGGCTGAGTCCTTGAGTGTAGATGGAGCCTGGCTGCCCTCCTGGCCCAGGAGGGAAGGGAGAGGGAGGCAAGACAATGGAAACTCCAGTAGAAACTCCAGGTATACTCAGAAATAACCCAGGAATGTTCTGCTTCAAAGTAATTTTTGCAACATTCCAATTGGAGTGTGGGAGGAGTGTAAGCCCAGAGGCCCCTACTCGCTCCACTGCTATTGTTAGCAGAATGCTCAGGGTTTTAGGTTCCTGGTTATTTCCCATAAAAGAATATAAGGACATGCCAAAGGGTAGGCAAGAGAGTAGAGAGTTTATTAAGAAATGGCTGAGTTTATACACCTCTATGGGAAACACAGACCAACACTAATAGCTGTATTACTAATTCAAAAAGTAATGAGGCAAAATCTCCACTCACAGATTTTCAAATGGGTCAATACATTAGTTTTGTGTACATGTTCACATGTGCAAATGTTTCTAATAATAACACAAAGCCTTAGTACTATAACTTTTAAAATTTCAAGTTAATTAACACACTTAACTTGCAGTGTGGTAAACTAGGAATGTGAATTTTCATGAAATAGTTTAAATTAATTCACAAAATCAGTCAGTAAGAGATATTGACAACTAAGTTTTTTGTTTCTAACTCTCTGCTTGGATAACTAACTTTGTATGGACAAGACAAAGATATATTGTAGATTGAGGACCTGCTAGGTGTGAAGAAAAGAAGTGACACCCCAGCAGTAAAGATTAATCTATATATTCTTATAGGAACAAGTTTCAACTTGTAGCTTTTCTGATTGGATTGTACCATCTTTTGAGCACATTGTAAATCTGCCCCAGTGTCTGCCATAGTCAGCTTTTTCAATTTGTGGTGTTGAAGGTGTGGTTGATCCTGGGTATGCAATTTTATAACAAAGATAAATTCGAGTTATCATATTTACACTTTTCAAAGGGTTAGAGAAATATTATATTTCCACACAAATACATTATCAAAATAAGGATAAAGAGGTTGAAAGCAATGATATTCTGGTTCTGTCATGTTCATTATAAACTAAGCAGACTTGGTTCTTGGTGCTCTGAACTATAAGAATACCATGCAGCATTATACATTCTTAACCTGGTCTATGAATTGAGAGAAACAACTTGCTTGTCTGGTACAGGAGTTATTTTCCCTTTCTTTAAAAAAAATCTTTGAATTTTTTCTTCATCCTACAGCCTTAGCTCAGATCTTTCAGCTTTAATTATTGTCACTTCTCATCCATCTCTAGGGCAACTTCCTATGGTACTTATTATTGAGAGTATCTGTAAGCAATAGCAGACTTCTGCTTACAGGAAAAATACTTGCCTCAAGTTAAACACACACACACCCACTGCAGGGTCTCACAGGTCTGCAATTAAGGTGTTGGCCAGGCATGGGGTCTTACCTGAAAGTGCAACTGGAGAAGGATCTGATCCTAGACTCACTTATGTAACTATTGGAGGGATTAATTTTCTTTGGGAATGTGGGCCTAAGGATGTCCACTCCTATCTGGCTGTTGGATGGGGACCATTCACAATTTATCATCACACTTTCACAGAATGATAACAAGTTTTATGAAAGCCAGCAAAGAAGAGAGTCTGCTAGCAAGATGGAACTTACAGTCTTATATAACTTAATCATGGAAGTGACAGCCCATTAACTTAATATTTCCTACTGGTAAGAAACATGCACAGGTGCATCCCCTAATCAAGAATAGGGACTTAGAGATGGGCATGCATTCATGGAGGTGAGGAACATTGAGGCTTTTGTCTGATCACCATAAAAGGAAAAATTGAGTAGCATAAAAATGACCTCTAAGAACCAAGAATCCTGATGGATGGTGCGGCAGTTTCAGATTATTTACAAATCCTAAAAAGAGAAAGAGTATGTTTGTAAACTAATCCATTACTCTGGGTGAGATACCCTTTGATTATATTGGATTCAGTTGAGGGGCCCTTGATTAAATTACCTGTTAAGATTAGGGCTTTGATTTGACCACATCAGTAAGGTGTGACTCACCCCTTGGTGGGCCTATACAAATGGACACTCACTCAAGAAGACACACAGAAGAGGAAAGAACTTCGTCATTTTGGTCTTGCCATGTGATACAAAAGAGAAGGCTCAAACAGATAAAGCCCTGGGGAGAGATGAGTCATTCACTGAAAGTTTGCAGCTGAGCAGCTGAGAAGGCTGGGAAAGAAATAAGCCCCATGCCAGAGACTGTTATAGGAAGCCCTGAGAGACCAGGCAGAGATCAGCAACCATCTTGCTTTAACACGTAGCAACTGACATTGGTGAGAAACAACCTTGAGTTGGACTCTTTAGGGCTTTGTAACTAAGCTTTTACCCCAAATAAATAACTTTCATAAAAGCCAAAAGATTTCTGGTACTTTGTATTAGGCCCACTTTGGTAGTCTAATACAGATGGCATATTAGGAAACATTTATAATCTGTTTCAGAGTAAATGCAATTTAAAGAATAAAAGTTTGATGTGAATATTCGCTGTCCTGAGTTTGTGATAATCAGAGTAGGCTAAACATTTGCTATATTAGAAACCATGCATGTGTCACCAGACCTAGTTTTTCTCCCTAGGTCTGGTTTTTGGAATGCTGGTGATAAACTAAGCCTGAATTTTTTTATGACCATCCTGTATGGGAAACGACAGTAACTCTAGGTATCTTTGGTCAACCTTAAGAGATATAACAGGGGGACAGATGTTGCTCAGGTGGTTGGGCATCTGTCTCCCATATGGAGGGACCTGGGTTCGATCCCTGGGAACTCCTGGTTAAAAAAAAAAAAGAAAAATATTGAAGGCGTGTGGGCCACCAGGCTCTGTGCGTGGGTGCACCGCTAGGCCCTGCGAGCGGGTGCGCCGTCAAGCCCCACATGCGGGTGTGCCGCCAGACCCTGCAAGCAATGCAGCAAGATGATGACATAACAGGAGAGTGACACAGGGAAAGCCAAGGTGAGATGCAATGAAAAACCAGGAACTAAGGTGGCACAGGTGGTAGGACACCTCTCTCCCACGCTGGAGGTTCTGAGGATAGAATCCCAGTGAAGACAGGAGGAGAAGGATGAGAAGAGAGGTCAGGAAAGGGAAACAGAGAGTTGTCCAGTGAATGGACACAGAAACTGCAAAAATGGGGGGGGTGTAAAAATGGATAAAAGTAAATAAATAAATTATTAAATCCTTAAAAAATGTATAGGGGAGGAAGATATGGAGTATAGTTAGTGGTGATACTTTGACGATGCTCTTTCATGATATGTTAACGAATGTTTGACAACGATGCTGGGTGTTTGTGTGGGGGGGTGATGTGTGGGAGCCCTGTATGATGTTATGCATGTTTGTTTCATAAGTTCATGATGTTTGCTGAACACTTAGTTTCTGTATGTTCATGTGTGAATGATATACACAATAAAATGCTTAAAAAAAAGAATAAGTTTGGTAATAAAAATTCCTACTTTAAGCATCAGGTTAAAATATAGATTCTCAACTTCCAGTCAACCAAGATGCTAGAGTAACCTCTTTCAGGATGCTGTTCGCCTCAGAATCTTTGAACACTTAGCAATAACTTGTGGAAGCATCTTCTTTAAAACTCTGGAAAGCAGTTAGAATGTTGCATCAAACTGGGTAAGAAATTAAGAAAAAGGAAAATACAACTTTAAAATGTTAGAAATGATAGGAGAAGCTCATGATGCACTTGCTATTCCCTCCCCCAACCCTTCTCAGTGGGGTGAGTAACCAGACTGCACCCCCATTGTGGATCCCTGGCCCTGTTCCAGCGAGAGCAGATGAACCCCTATGTGCGTACTGGGGTGCCTGCCTGTCAGAACCAACCAATCTAACAGGTGACAGCTTGAAAGATTGAGTCAGGAAATACCCCTCAGGTGCTCCCTCCCAGAACCTGCCCTGTAGGCAGAGGTGGCTTGCAGAGAGCTAATGAAGTATAAGGATAAATTAAGTCAAATCCACCCAGGCTAGGAGTTCCTGCTTTAAGCCATGTATTAGAGCCTTCAGGAGTGGAAGAGAGTCTATTTCCTACAGTAGATGGACATTCAAATCCCCATAAACGGAGAAATTCCTAAGACCCTGAGAAAGAACGGGCTCAGAAAACACAGAGAAGACCCTGAACTTCACATTCCCCAGAGGCTGATCATCTTAGAACAATTGCTAGACCCTGAAAGAAAGCCCCAGGCAGTACAGAGCCAATTTGCAAACACTGTTCTATTTTGTTTTTGCATTGGTTTATTTGGATTTTTTAAGAACCTGGTACTGAGGTTAATCTCTGTTATATCACTAGCTGGATAAAAGTTAAGGAACAGACAGCTCAGGGACTAAGTCCAAAAACTAACACTTTAAAATGTTAAAAATGTACTGTGTGCAAAAAAGTATTACAAGAGAAAAAAGAACCAGGAAATTATGAACCATCCAAAGAAACAAGATAAAAATCTTATGACCATCATCAACAAGGAAGACTAGATTTTGGATGCATCAGACAAAGACTTTAAAAAATTATCTTAAAAAAATTATCTTCATTATTCTCAAGGAGATAAAAGAAAACAGAGGAAGAGCTAATATAGTGCAGCAAAACAATGAAAGAACAATATGAGAATCAAAATAAAGACATAGAAATTTTAAAAAGGAACTGAACAGAAATATTGGAGTTGAATACCCCAATAACTGAAATGAAAAACTCACAAGAGAGTTTCAACAGCAGATTAAATCTGACAGAAGAAAGAATAAATGAATAAGAAAATGGAAATGATTAAGACAGAGGAGAAAAAAGAAAAAAAAGAATGGCAAAAGTAAAAAGAGTCTAAGATTTATATAATACATATATTACATACAGAGAGACACATATATGTGTGTGGCACCTAATGGCAGAGACTCAAAATATATGAAACAAATATTAATAGATTTGAAGGAGAATTAAATGACTCAACATTAATAGGAGGAGACTTCAATACACTACCATAATGGACAGAACATCTAGATAGAAGATCAACAAGGAAAGAGAAGATTGAATCATACTATAAACCAAGTAAAGTCCTCACTGGCATACATAGAATACTTCATCCAACAGCAGCAGAATACATATTCTCCTCTAAGCGCACATGGTTCATTCTCCAGGGTAGACCATATGTTGTATCACAAAACAAGTACCAATAAATTCAAAAATATTGAAATCATACAATGTATCTTCCCAGACTACAATGAAATGAAGGTAGAAGTCAATAACAGAGGGAGACTGGAAAATTATAAATATGTAGAAATTAAATACCACACTATTAAACATCAGTGAGTAAAAGAAATCACAAGGGAAATTAAAAAACATCTTGAGACAAATGAAAATGAAAACATAACACACAAAAGCTTATGTTATGCAGCAAAAGCAGTCCTGAGAGGGAGATTTGTAATATTTGTAAGTGCTTAAATTACAAAAGAGGATTGAATCAGTTTTCAAAAACCTCCCAAACAAGAAAAGCCTAGGAACAAATGGCTTCAATGGTGAATATTATCAAACATTCCAATAATTCATAACAATCCTACTCAGACTCCCCCAAAATTTGAAGAGGAGGGAACACTCCCACCTCATTCTACGAGGCTACCACCCTAATACCAAAGACAGATAAATATACCATGAGTAAAGAAAGTTACAAAACAATATGCCTTATGAATATAAATGCAAAAGTCCTCAACAAAATATTAGCAAACCAAATCAGAAACACATTAAAAGAATTATGCATGATGATCATGTGGAATTTATCCCAGATATGCAAGTGTTGTTCAACATAATAAAATCAATTAATGTAATACATTAATAGAATGAATGAAATAGAAACACATAATCATCTCATTTGATTCAGAAAAGGTATATGACAAAATCCAGCACACTGTTTTGATAAAAAAAAAAAAAAACAACAACAACAACACTTGGAAAACTAGGATTAGATGGAAACTTCCTCAGCATGACAAAGGGCATTTATGAAAAACCCACGGTTAACGTCATACTAAATGGTGAAAGACTTAAAGCATTTTCTCTAAGATTAGGAAGAAGACAAGGATGAGCACTGTCTCTACTGTTATTCAATATTGTACTGGATGTCTAGCCAGAGCAATAAGGCAAGAAAAAGAAATAAAATGAAATAAAATTGGAAAGCAAGAAGTAAAATTTGCCCTATTGTCAGGTGACTGATACTGCATATAGAAAATCCACAATAAAGCTACTGCAACTAATAAATTCATCAGAATGGCAGGGTAAAAGATCAAGTAGTAAAAAAAAAAAAAAAAAAAGCATTTCTATGCAATAGTGATGAACAATCTGAGAGGGAAATAAAGAAAAATATTCTATAAACAATAGCTACTAAAAAATCAAATATCTAGGAATAAATTTAACCAAGGATATAATAGATCTGTACAGGGAAACCTACAAAATATTGCTAATGAGAATCAAAGAATACCTAAATACATAGAAGAGGTCCATGTTCATGGATTGGAAGAATAAATATTGTTAAGGTGCCAATTTTACCCAAAGTGATTTACAGATTGAAACTCAATCTCAATCTAAATTCCAACAGCCTTTTTTGCAGAAATGGAAAAGACAATAATCAAATTTATTTGGACAGGTAATGGACTGCAATAGCCAAAACCATCAAGAAAATGGACAAAGCTGGAGGACTCACACTTTTCAATTTTAAAACTTATTAAAAGGAACTGTAATCAAAACAGTATGGTACTGGCACGATGACAGACATACAGACCAGTGGAATCAAATTGAGCCCTCAAAAACAAATCCTCACATTTATGGCCAACGGATTTTTTGACAGGATTTTAAAGACCACTCAGCTGGCAAAGAATAAGTTTCTTCAACAAACGATGCTGTGAAAACTTGATACCCCTGTGCAAAAGAATGAAGGTGGACCCTTACCTGACACCATATACAAAAATCAACCCAAAATGGATGGAAGACCTAAATATAATCAACAAATCTATAAAACCCCTGTAAGAAAATATAGGGAGGTGTCTTCAGGACATTGTGTTATGCAATGGTTTCTTAGCCTTTTTACCATTAGCACCAAAACAAAAGAAAAAAATATATAGGCAAATGGCAGTTCTGGAAAAAAAAATTTAAAGCAACTTTTATTATTTAAAGGGCTTCATCATGAAAGTAAAAAGACAACATACTGAATAGGAGAAAATATTTAGAAACCACATATCTAGTAAGTGTTTAATATCCATGACATATAAGGAGATCCTACAATGCAACAACAAAACGATGAACAACCCATTTAAAAAGTGGTCAAAATACTTGAATATAAATCTTTCCAAAATATATATACAAATAGCAACAAGCACATGAAAAAATGCTCAACATCACTAGCCAATAAGGAAATGCAAATCAAAACCACAATAAGATACCATTTCATATCCACTAAAAGTTGATACAATTAAAAAAAGAAAAATAACTGTTGGAGAGAAAGTAAAAAAAAATGAGAACACTCATTCTTTTTTGGTCAGAATATAAAATGGTGTAACTGCTGTGGAAAACAGATTGGTTTTTCCTCAGAAAGTTAAGTATAGAATTCTTGTACGAACTGGCATCACCACTTCTATTTAGATACCCAAAAGAATTGAAAGCAGGGACTCAACATATATTTGCACACCAATATTCATAACGGCATAATTCACAATTGCTGAAAGATGGAAGCCACTCAATGTCCATCACCAGATGAAGGATGAACAAATGTGGTGTATACATACAATGGATTATTATCTGGCAATAAAGAGAGAATGAAATTTGACCTGTGCAGCAACATGGAAGAACCCTGGGCACATCATGTTGAACAAGCCAGACACAAGATGACAAATGTTGCATGATCTCACTGATACGAAATAATTTGAATAAACAAACTCAGAGTCAGAATGTAGAATACAGGTTTCCAGGGGCTTGGGTGGGGGTAGGGAATGGGGAGCTAATGCCTATTTCATACAGAATTTATATTGGGGAAGATGGAAAAGTTCTGGTAATGGGTGGTGGTGATGATATTACATTGTTAATGCAATTAATACCACTGTATTATATATCTGAATGTGGTTAAAAGTGGAAATTTTAGGTTGTATATATGTTAAGATAAAATTTAAAACAAAAAATAAACAAAGGACTGTACAACACAAACAAGGAACCCTAAAGTATGGACTATATAGTTCACAGTATACTCATATTAATATATTTTCATCAATTGTTACAAAGATACCACACTAATACAATATTTTAATAAGCAAAACTACACACGAGGGGGCTATATGGGAACTATTTTTTGCGTGATTTTTCTGTAAACCTACAATGCCTTTTAACTAAAAAATATTTTTAAAAATCTATTGAAATTGTGTAACTCTCCAAACACATCCCCATGTGCATATACATGCAAACTTGTGGATATAATTTCAAGGGATCAAGGATTTCTGAAGTTCATCCATACTCTCCTGGTTAAGAACCCCTGATACATGTGAAGTAACTCAACAAATTGCTCTACATATGTATAATATTATTGTCTCAGCTTTGGGGTTCTTTTTTGTAGACACAGAATCTGAGCCCAGTCAGGAGATGCAAATTTCATCCATCAAATGAGTTTTTGAGAGAGCTTTATTTCTGTGTTATATGTGCTGGGGCTAGGAAATGAAAATGCAAAACACCATCTTTAATGAGTTAGTGTTCATACATGAACCCCATCGTTACCACAGTTATCCCTGAACACTAAACCATCAAGAATGGGAAACAAATTAATTAACTTTTTTTTATGATGGACTAGCATGAGGTTCCTTTGTCTGTTGGGGTTTTTCTTATTAGGAGTTGTTGCTAAAGATTATCCAGTTTGACCTCCATCTAAGGCAAGGATTCTTAGCTAGAGGTCCACAGACCCAAGGGGTCCATGGAAAGATTTCAGGGCTCTGTGAGCTTGAACTAAAAAAAAGTCAACTTACCTTTATTTTCTCTGACCTCTAAATGAAATCTAGCATTTCCTTCACTTATGAATGTATGCAATAAATAAATTACAGTAGTAGTCCTTTCATCTGACTGGCAAAGGGGTCTGTGGAACAAAACAATGTTAAGAACCCCTGAGCTAGGGCAAAATCAACCTTAGCTGAAAAAGTATTTCTGCAACATAGTATGCTTAGCTGAGAGACCAGAAAACCCAAGAAATGGTGGGTGGGAGATGGAGTAGACCTAGGACAGTGAAGAATTAGTACTGCCTATGGTTTTGAAATAAAAGTACAATGATAATTTTTTTTTTTTATAGAAAAAGATAAAAATATAATTAATCCAAATGAAAACCAAAAATTAGTAAAAATAAACAAGGCACAGATAGATAAAAAGAAAAAAAAAAACAATATGATTTAATTAATCTTAAACATGTGAATAATTATAATTTATGTAAATAATATAAACAATAATTAAAAGGAAGCGATTCTCTGAAAGAATTGAAAAGCAAG
>JAQZBX010056648.1:0-18145 GCA_029593785.1 Cabassous unicinctus
AGGGAAAACACTATCTTCTTTAGCTTTGAAAGCTAAGTAAAATGCATGCTTTATTCTGTGCTATGTATTTATATGGTTTTACAATGAATGTTAAAACATAGAACTCACTTATTGAACTGTAAAAACAGGATATTGATCAGTTTTGAAAACTAAGTAAACTACATGCTTTCTTCAGTGCTATGTATTTTTATTGACTTTCAATCAATGTAAAAACAAATGATGTACAAATTGAGCTATGAAAACACTCCTGATTAATTTGGGAAACTAAGGAAAATACATGCTTTATTCAGTGCTATGTACATATATTAACTTACAATCTATAAGAAAACACACAGCGTACATACTGAACAATGAAAATATTATCTTGATAAGTTTAAAAAACTAAGTAAAATAAATGCTATATTTAGTGATATGTACTTATACTGACTTACAATCAATGTTAAAGCACACAGCTTACATAGGGAAATGTGAAAATAGTATCTTGATTACTTTGTAAAATAAGTAAAATACATGATTTGTTCAGTGCAATATACTCATATGGACTTACAATAAATGTTAAAACACACACACACACAAAAGGATATTCTTGGCTCAACTTTTAAAAATTTAAATATATTCTGGAGGCTTAAGATCAATACAAATTTCTTGATCTAGATAGGCATACTTAAGGTATTTGCACAAGGTAATACAACTGTTTCTGGGAATTCTACAGAGAAGCAATGTTTTCAAGGAACATAAAGTATTCAAACTTCTTTCAATCATCAGAAGATAGATGGATAGATAGATAGATAGACAGATAAATAGATAGATAGATAGTGTAGAATGATAGCATCAATCTATGAATGTCAAGCAAAATAAAGGCAAAGAGATCTACATGAAGACTTTTTATGATTAACCTCTCCAATGCCATGGACAAAGTAGTATTTTGAGCATTTGCATCTAGCACAGGGTAAGCAGAGCCCAGCCCATTGTAAGTGTCTGTTCCTGCAAGGATACATTTCTTGACTCCAGGGTCTAGTGGCATCAGTTTTATTTGTCAACAATGTGTGGAGTCTTCCTCCAGGGAATCTATCACATAGCCATCTGTATTAGTTAAGGTTCTCTAGGGAAACAGAATCAACAGGAGATATCTGTCAATAATATGAGATTTTATAAGAGTCTCTCATGTGATTGTGGGGATGCACAAGTCCAGGTTCTGCAGGCAGGCTGCAAATCAGGGGCCCTGAGGAAAATCCAATGAAGGACCTTGATGAGTTTCTGGGAGATGCTGGCTGTCCAAAGAGAGCTGGGAAATTCTCTCTGAATGCTAAAATCACTTCCCATTATAAGGCATTCAAGTGATTGGATGAAGCGTCCCTCATCGCTGAAGGCAACCTTCTTGGGTGATGTAGATGTAATCAGCTATCTATGCAGTAAACTCACTGGTAACTAAAGTCTATAAATGTTCTCATATTACAATTAGCCCAGTGCTTGCTTGACTAAAGAACTGGGCACAATTACCTTGCCTAGTCAACACATTAGCCTAACCATCACACCATCTACAGTTTCTCTTTTGTTGACAGACAGGACAGTTATTCTTGGCATCGTGTGCTTCAGAAGTTGCAAGAGAATTGTCTAAACTAAGTCCATCTCTGCATCCTGTAGCCCCCAATGTCCATTCATTTCATGGGCCCTGGTAGACACTTCAAGTGAGCACACAGGGATATCTACTCATGGGTTTCAATCACCTTCCAATCTTTTAAGAATGTTCTTCTGATGGGCATTGACATATCTGACTTTAATGCATGCCTCAAATTTCTATGGTGATTCCCAAAGAGCCATGTCCCATATGGGCATGTTTAAATTTATAAGATATTAGGTATGATTATAGAAACACAAATACATTGGAAGTCTGAAAGCAAGAAATACTTATTACACATAGCTCCAAATAAGGGAAGGCTGCCCCACAGGGCCACATAGGAGTTTGCAGTTGAGGAGAGGAGAACCACAAGCTGGAGCCATGGGAGGCAATTAAGTACAGCATGCAAAGTAGAGTTAGCTAGGATTCAAGGGCTGTCTGTATTGGCTAATCTGAATAATTCTGTGGGCTCTGGGACATAGGGGCTGTACTTAGTTATTTGGTAGCTTTTCCTAAGGAGATTAGGGTGGGAGCAAAGAGGCCCCAGTGTATAAGACAGTTTACTGGGGTGTGGCCTCAATTAGCTGCTCAAGAGGAGTAACTGACAGACCTCTATCCAGGCCTCAAAACTGAGTCAAGGTAGCATTTCAAAGTAACCCCTGATTCTTGACCTCAGTTTTGAGCATTACTTGGGACCTTTGGCCTAAATAGGAGACTTCCAAAGTGTAGGTTATAAACTGATGTAAATCACATAGATGTTTTATTATATCATAATTTATTATATCAAAAGGAAGAAATACAATAAAAATGATGGAGATAGGATGACTGAATACCTGAAAGTAACATGTTTGTTCCCTGTGGCTAAGATACAAAGGAAAGAATTATATGTAAATTAGAAGGTAATGAGATGAAACCCCCCTTTGTTGCTAGATTCCATTTCTTGTGGTCAAGAATATCCTGTTGAAGCAATTAATTGTGAAAACCAACTTCAACAGGTTAGCCAATTCTGTGCAGAAGCCCCTCACTTCAACTTGCTTAATTAATATAACAAAATTCTTATGCCAGGGTGGAATTTCCTGCCTCTTTTTTGATCAAGCAATGTATGTGCAAGTGTGATTTCCTGAACATACTAATGATACAATTATATAACCAGCTATGAGTGTTCATCCAGATGCATAAAAGCTAAAGTATAATCAAAGCAAATTCTGAGTAGAAACAGGTAATTTTTTTAAGGTATTAGATCCTCTTTATTTTTTAAAATATAGTTTTATTTATTTTTTTAAAAAGGAACAGATTATATAAATGTCACACAAAAAATATAGGGGATTTCCATATGCCACACTCCCTAGCCCTCCCACATTTCCCCACCTCAACAACATCCTTCATTATTGTGGTACATTTGCCACAATTGATGAACACAACTTGGAGCATTGCTATAAGTGCTGATTACAGTTCACATTGTACTTTACATTCTCTTCTGCACATTTTTGCAAGTTATTACAAGATATACAATTGCCTGTATCTGTAATTGCAATGTCATTCAGGATAATTCCCAAGTCCCAAAAATGCCCTCAAATTACATCTATTTTTCCCTCTCCTTCCCCTCAGAACCTCCAGTGACCACTGCCTCCACATCCATGATAAAATTTCTTCTATTTCTAGGATCACTGCAAATCTACAGTGGAACAACCATAAGTCTACTCTAGTCCATCATCCATTCCTCAATTCTGAGGATTCTGTGATGGTGATGCCCACTCTGACTCTTATTGAGCTCTAATGGACTCAAGATCCCATGGAGCAGATGAGGAGGAAGAGTCAGAGTGGTGATGCCCACTCTGACTCTTATTGAGCTCTAATGGGCTTAGATCCCATGGAGCAGATGAGTAGGACTTTCTTGCTTACAATTGTGGAATCTCTGTTCATTGAGATGGTCATTGTCAGTCATCATCTACTTGTTGGTTGTCCTGGGAGAGTCCAATGAACTGGAGAGTGGACTCTGTAGCACAATGGATAGCACATTCGACTTCTAGTTTAAAACTTAGAAATTTAAGCAAGAGTCAAACTGCAGCACAGGGAGTCAGGTCTGAGTCACTTTAGACCAGCCTTGGCTCCTTACCTCTGCAGACATAATAAATGTAAGTGCTGCCTAACTCTTGTGTTAAGTTTTTTTCTCTACATCTTTGGTTATCCCAAAAAAGCCCAGCTTTAGGGCCTCACAGAAACATGAGAAGTCCCTCAAGGTTGACTTGTAGAAGAACTCCCCAACTGTTTGGCACTAACCAGGAGCAAAATTCAAGTATGGCAGGGGCATCTATTAATATTTTGGTTGAATTATGAAGTTTGCTTTCTATGGTGATGATTTCATAGTGCAGGCTTTTAGTTAGAGTGGCCTCTTGTCCAATGCCATTAATCCACATACAACAAGTATTAACATTACAAACACATCCTTGATTATCTAGTACTAATCAAGGGTCTATTTTTTTTTTTTTCAAAAACCATTTTTGCAAGAGTTAACTGCCCTTGATCAAGTAGAGCTATTTGTTATCTTTCAGAAATATGAAATATTAGAGTTGTGGACATCCTTAATCAGATGTCAGCAATTTGTAATGACTTGGTTAGAGCAATGGCCCCTGCAGTCATTACAACAAGTCTTAAATGGATTGCAAATTATTGCATATTATAGGTATGACTGTGGCATCTCAATAATATTTGCCTGGGGCAGGGGAGAATGATTAACATGTACATAACTTGGAAGTCCAAAGGAGACCAGAATACAAAGGTAGTGGAAGAGCAAAGTATTATGAATTAGTTCCCTTGTCTTTTGGGCCACAATTATGTTTCTAGGGCATTATCTTTAGATTGGAAAATTGTGCTTCATCTTAGGTAACTTAGAATTATTTAAGAACAGGACTGGAAGAAGACAGTGACTTCTGTTGGGCATAGAGTGAGGGTGTGGTGTTGACCATTAGATCACTCATATGTTCTACATATTGAAGAATCATGAAAACAATCACCAGTGACCATGAGTGGGCAGGGAATCCAGATAGATGGGAAGAAGTTTTAATTTCCAATATTTTCCATCACTCAGCCAGATATGAGCTGGATAAAGGTTTGGAAGCAGGGCAATTGCAAATCCAGCACTTATGATTAGTCAATGATAAAGAGACTAGTTCAGTTAATGTATGTATAGGTTGGACTTCTGTGTAAATGTCCACAGAGCTGGGGTGATGAGCTTGGCTTTAATTTGCCATGTAGTCTTTTGGAGGGCAAGAAGGGCAGGCATTGTTAGGGTATGAGAAACTGAGGAGAGAATATGGATAATGAATAATGACAAAGGGGGAGGGAAAGAGAGTGGAGGAGAACAAATAGATAGCACATTAGGAAGCCAGCAGAATTCTCTTATTTTACCTAAGAGAAAACAGCATGAATACCTCAGTAAGGCCACTCTTTAGGAAAGAGTGTCGATATTAGTAGGAACCATAATCTTGAAGGGACTACAGAGATCTTTGACTGGGTTCCATAGGCAGTTAACATGATAAAAATAGTATTACAATAATGAGGGTCATAAATTAATTACAATTTTACAAGTATCTCCAAGCAAAGCTGGGAACAGGGCAAGGAAACTGCACAGCCTGGAAAATCAGACTAGTGTGTCTCACATTTTAAAACAGGATTTAGTGTGATTAGTCATTGAAAAAATTGAGGCTGTCTGGGGTCTTTCAGGGGTGGTGAAACTTTTCTAGCTCTGGTGTAGTTGGGACCCCTGACAATTGTTAAGTTGCAGGAGTGAATGGTCTCCAACGGTGAACTCTTGCTTGGGCTGGAGAACTATTGTCTGAGGTGATGTCATCTGTAACAGTGAGCTCCTGAGCTTGGACAATTTCATCTGGGATGAGGGGCAGGGGTATCCTTCCCAGATGGAGACCCTCTTGGATTGAAGATGGTCAGGTTTTTGTAGATCTAAGGCATTAAAATGAGGCTGAGCTACTTGTAGAATTTGAAGGCAACAGTAAGTCAAGAGACTGACTTGAAAATACATTTTAAATCAAGGGGTTTTGTGGGTGCACAGCTAGCAAGGATGATACTTCTTTAATTTGACCAATGTTTCTGGACCTGATTAGTGCAATTACAGCCCCAATCTAAAAGCTCCCAAGAGTCCAATGCTTTGCCCAGATAGCAGGGATTCTGTTACAAATAGGTTTTAAATCATATGACTTGATTTGGGTGAATGTTGCTAATAAAATATCATATTGTTTGGAAATTAGAATATTTATAACTGAGGTTGGAGCTCCAGGATTAGCCTGTAGTCAGCTCCTCCATTTTATCCAATTATTATGAGCCATTTACCTCCATTGTTGGTTCAGTTGGTGAGAGACAGGTCAGTAAGTCTTTGACTGCATGGTTTCTATTAGCCAAATTTTATTACAGGTGGACCTTGGCATTTGCCATGTTTGGTTGAAACAATGGCTTACTTGGAGCAATTGAGCCTCTGGATTGCAAACTAATGAAAGCACCTATACCAATAACATCAAAACCAAGAGCCAACAGAATGATGTGGACCTGCACACAATAAGCTTTTCTTGTTTTATGCTCTTTCCTAGAACCCTGGCATGAATTTTTACCAAGGAGGGGGTGTCTGGTTTCATCATGGTGGGATAGGGTTTTTGCTCCCTCATTATTTTCTAATGTGATTATTATAATTTACCAAGTGGAGCTTTTTATTTCCCTTCTTAGTGGGACAAACCTCAAAGGAATTGGGCCTGGAGAAACAACTTCAATTTACTAAAAGAAATTGGTGGGTGCAGATTACTCATCCATCCCTTATATCATGAAAAATGTGGGGCATTTTTAGGTGGTGTGAATTTAGGTTTAGATGGGTCCCATGACAAATAGTTGCATGACAGATGCTGGAACTGTATGATAGTCTGTCATTAATGGGTCCCATGAGAGTATCTGCCTTCAATCTGGCCTCTAATCCTTATGAGTAGAGGGCAGAATAGAAAATTCCTTTTCATGAGGAGAGATATTATTGAAGGACCTCATATGCACAGAGTCCCCATAAACATGAAGGTGAGATATGCTCCCTTTAAATACAAAAAAGGGCAATGGGAAGGCTTGTAAAAACTAGTATGCCATGTAAATCCTCCCAAAAGTCTGGAATTAAAGGATATTAAAGCTTGGGCAAAAGTGAAACCCAAGCAACAAGAATCAATGGTGTAGGGGTGATACCATCAACACAGTGACAAGACATCACCTGAGAAAACTTCCACAGAGATTCAGCAGATTTAAGTACAAATTTCACATGCTTAGAATACTGGAGAATTGTAGAGATTGGAGAAGGACTTCACAAATGGTGAATTGAAGAAAGGAAAATATCCAGTAGGGAACTTCCATCCTGGATCAGCTGGCCCACCTCCCCTTCCTCTCACTGGATCCTGAGAAAACCTTGGGAGTTCTCCGGGGGCAGCTAGCATCCCAGGTCCACTTACAGGGGAAACAGACTTTAGAGGAATTCACAGCAGTGAGTTAGAACCTTAGGCTTATCCAGGCAGAAAAAGCAAAGTCCACAGAGACTCAGGGAAGAACAGGAAGCTCTGAGGAATGCAGTTAACAAAAGGGCCTCTGGTTGAGGGGGAAGAAAAACTGAGGCAGAATGGTAGTGGCCAAGGGATGCACTCACTCAATCCAGTTCCTGTAGGTGACAATCCCTAAATGCAGAACAGACTTTTCTGGAGGGACCCATATTTCTTGATTGACCCCAAATTACTCCCTGGGGAAGGATAACATAATAGGGAAGAAGCCTGAGGCAAAAAAAACTTACAAAAAATGAAAGGGGGAAGGTTAAACTGAAATGCTGTAAGACTGGAAGGTCGCAGAACTGAAAAATAAGGAAAATGGGGCACTGAGTGAAGGAGAGAAATTAAACAAATCATAGGAGCTGGGGAGAAAATTCTCATTAAAAAAAGGGAGATTGCAGGAGAAGGAATAGAGGAAATGAAGCTGACAAGTATGACAGGTTGTTCTCAGGTTTCAGGTTCTGGGTGAATGACCACTTACAAAGATAAGAACTTAGCTATGATTCAGTTGGCTGATGCAGGGTTCAGCATGAGGGACTCCATCTGAGTCCTAGTTAATTGATTTAATAATTTCTTCCAGTTTGATCTGGCTCTCAGTCATTGAGAATTGTGATCTAAATTCAAGGTGTTGAGCCCATTTTCAGTTACTGCTTAAGGTCTTGTAGTAGCCCTTGCAGGTTGTTTCATGTTATGATGTTTTTGGTATTTCCTTGATCATCATTTTTGTGTCATCCCAGACATTAAGAAATCATTTGCTATGTCACAAATGGCTGAGGACACACATTCAAATTTCTTGAGAGAAAACAGTGTACCAGGGAGACTATAATGAGTACTATGAGTGATAAATGCCCAAATGCCCACATTATAGTATGCACATATACTCCTAAACCCAAGCCCAATGATTTAAACCACCTGAAATCAAAGTGACCAGATCATGGCCCTGAGGAAGGCCTTACCTGTTTAAGTCATGTGGCTTGTTTAATTATTTCATACAATTGTGTCTCAACTTCCCCAGAAGTGTTTACCCAAGTACAACAGGTGGTGTTGGAAATGGCAAAAATGCTTCCTTGTTCAGCTAAATAATCTCACACAGAAATGCTATTATCTAAAACAAGTTAAGCTAATAAATCTAATGACTTGCTGTGTAGCTATAACTCTTGCCCTAGATTCAGTAATTTCTCCTATTGTAATTGATAGGTTTCTCATCATGTTTTCATTTGTGTTAACTCCAAGCCAAAAGAGGTGAACCCAGAATCATTAACTCCCTGGCTAAATCCCGTTTTAAATCCTGTAGATTGAGAATAGTTCAGTGAGAAGTTTCAGATTGATTATAAATTCCTAAGGGGCTGTGAGGAGGCCAAGTGCACAGACATTTAGCAGCTATAAAGGCAATTTACTGCCCAGGTCAATATCTCATCCAAACCTTCACAATAAAAATATAGTCTGGTTGAGCAATGTAACTGTAACCAAGGGGATGTTGTTTATAGATCCATTACTAGGAATAATATCATTTGTCCATATTATCCAAAAGTTTGTTTTATTGACAGTACAAATGAAGAGCTGGTCAAAATTTACTTGTGTTGTGAATCTTTTCTGAGGCATGGCCTTAACTTGTAAGTGGAAATGCACTGTTATAGTAACTTGTAGTTCATGGAGCTGTGTGGAATTTTATAGCAAGGTCTCTGAGATCTTCTATTATATCTGTACAATTATCTAGACCAGTTGTGGCTATAGTGAGCACAGTTCCAAGAAAGCTAAAAGTAGAGTTGAGAGGATATTTGATATGAAAAAATGGTGCCATTTGAGCCAAAGATACTGAAGCATTTGTGATAAGAAAGAAATTTGTTATGGGTAGAAAAACGGAGTCCATTGCAATGTGTATAGAGAGGAGTTTATGGCAACAAATCCAATAGTTTCTGAGGTTACCTTACTTTGGAATAACCTGGGAGAAGTGGACAATGATGTTTTTTTCCCAGGCCAGTGAACAGACAAGGCATAGGGATATACAAAGGAATTTAGGCATTATAAATGCTAGTAATGCAAAGTCTATGTGATGACTTGATCTGTCACTTTAGTAATAAGTAGTCTACCATGTGACATTGTCTATTTCACTTACTGGCTAGTTTGATTTTTAAGTCTCCAGAGTTAGAACAAGTCCAGGAGTGTGATAGAGACTTTTATAGTTGAGTGATGTCTACCCATGGCTCAAGACCCTGTATTTACATTGCAGTGTCAGATGTTAGGAGTACTTGGCAGGGTTCCTTTTAATTAAGATCTAGAGCTGTCTTTGGTCTGTGTCACATCCAGCAGACCAATTATCCTGGTGTCAGCTTATGATAAATAGGGTCTATGTCATGTGGGTCAGGAAAGATGTCCTTTATATGTTGAAGATAATCTTTGGCATTATGTTTTAAAGATTTGCAAATTGGTTCCTGTAATTATGAGACAATAAGTTATTATTTCTCAATTTTTTTCCCAGAGAAAAGTTTGCCAGTAACAATTTCATATGGGGATAGTTTGTGTTTTCCAAGGCTAATACTATGAATAAATATCAGTGCCAAATGTAAAATTTTGGGAAAAGGAAAACCAGGTTCTTCAGTTAATTTAGATAGTTTTAATTTAAATTTATAATCAGTTATTTTAATGATGGCTGTTTTTGCATGAAAATATGCAAGTGCCTTTTTTTTTTTACATAAATGTTATTTTTTAATATATATTTTAAAAGATGCATAGATTACACAAATGCCACACAAAAACCACAGGGATTCCCATGTTCCCCACCTTCCACACCTCCCACAACATCCCACATAAACATCTTTCATTGGTGTAGAACATCACCTGAAATGCATATACACATCCTGGGGCTTTGCCACTAAGCATAGACCACAGTTCACATTGTAGACCACACTCTCTCTCACACAGTTCTGCATGGTGTATGCTGATGTAAAATGGCCTATATCCATCACCGCAACGTCACTCAGGCAACCCCCAAGTCCTGAAAAAGCCCCTGTATTACAACTGCACTTCCCCTCCCTGCCCTGATAGCATCTAATGGCCACTGGCTCCACCTCACTGTTATAATTTCTTCCATTGCTTGAATCACAATATGTCTACAACAGAATACCATTAAGTCCACTCTAGTCCATAGCTCTTCCCCAAATCCGGAGGGGACTAGAATGGTGATGTCCATTCCACCTCCAAGCGAGAGTGGGCTTATATCCCAAGGATACAGTGGATGGGATTATCCTGCCTGCAGCTGCAGGCTCTCTCCATTCCCTGGGATGGCCGTTGTCCATCAGTCTCCTCACCAGGTGACTTGGGTGAGTCCATTGAGCTATAGAGTAGGAGTTGCAGCTCAACCGAGATTCCAGGCACAGCTAACACATAGCAGGTCAGAGGCTCCAGTTTCTGGAAGTACACATAAAAACTCTGGCCTCATATATAGGTTTGAATAGAAGGGGCTGATGGACCATGTGCAGGGAGGACTTATTTGAGTCCAACTCTGTCACTCTCAGGAGCACAGATTCCAAAGTAGAGCCCACTGATAAGGCATCAATCTCTGGGGCTATCCCCACTTATATAGGACCTGGGTGTCTCCAGAGCCCTCAGGACCCCCTTTGTGTGGGGTGATATCCACTTTGGTGTTCTATGAGATCCTACTGAGGTGTGTGTAAGCACTACCTCTGGGATAACCTCCTGACTTTCTTTGAAGTCTCTTAGACACATGAACTCATTAGTCTTTACCTTTTCCCCCTTTTATTCAAGGTCTTTTTCCAGTCATATTGCCAATTAGCACTTGATATTATCCCTCGTTGCCAGGAAGGCTCATCCCTAGGAGTCATGTCACACATTGGGGGGAAGGTAATGCATTCATATGCTGAGATTGGCTTAGAGAGAGGCCACATTTTAGCAACAAGGAGGCTCTCAGGTGGCAACCCTTAGGCACCCCATAACAGTAGGCCAAGTTTCAATTACAAGAGCAAATACTCATAAGGCTAGTCATCAATAACAAAAACCCATCAGTGGGCCATCCTCCTTTGCCAGACACTGCCCCTGCACTCAGGGAACTGTTGCTGCTCCCTTGGAGAATGTGGCAGAGCTCTCCAGGCTGGAAATACTGTATTCCCTCATTTATTGAGTGGTTGTCTACCCACCATGACCATGCCCCATCCCTTGATCATTTGAGCAATTTTATATATCTTTCATGTATATTCAGATGAACTTACTCCCATGAATCCCCCATCCCAGACACCCCCCACCAATGAACCTCTGCAGCCCCCATTTTAACCCTTCTGTGAACTAAACCTTCCTTGAAGATGAAGCCCATATAATAACCAAATAAAATTAATAGGAAAATGAAATAATAATGATAAGCTTAAAGGCAAGAGATAAAATACAAGGAAACTCAGGGAAAAAAAAGAAAAATAAAATATAATTAATGGATTGGGGCATTTAAAAAAAATGAGAAAAATATATTTTTAAAAAAAAATTTTTTTCCTTTTATCACTGCATTATCGGATGTTCAGTGTGTACTGTGACACCTTCCCCCTTTCATTCCCCAGTGTCTCCCAATTTTTCATTTAATTTTCAAAGAAGTTTTAGGTCACAGCAAAGTCACACATGGAATACCAGAGATTCCCACATATCCAACTTCCCTTTCCCTTCCCCAACCCATATTAAAACCTTTTTTTGTGTGTGTGGATTGTAGCATTGTTATAACTGTTATACAGATAGTGAAACATAGCTAATAAACATTGTCAATGGTTTACAGTATAGTTTACAATTTAGATGGTACAGTTTAATAATTTTTGATGATATTTACCATGTCCTGTGTCCATTTCTGTAAGGTAATGAAAAACATTTCCCATGACCACTAAATACCACATTTAATCTTTTCTGTTCCTTCCTCCCCATCCCCCTGGGGCATATGACACTCCCCTGTCTTGACTCATGGAATGACAAGATTCATAGTTACATGCCCTGGGTATTCTAACCTGCCCTTCTTAATCTACCCACCTGTCAACCCTGCACCACCAAAACCAGTAATATCACTACCCATCTGTCCTATCCTTCAATATGCAACTATACTCTATCACTTTACCATAGATTATGTCCATATGGGTGATGGCTCACAACCTACTCTTCTCTTTCTCTCCTTCATTAACCTATCTTTCAGAAAATAGTTCTCAGAGACTGCTCACTTTCCTCAATTCAAATCAGTGAGGTCATATACTGTTCATCCTTCAATGCCTGGCTTGCATCACTCAACATAAGGTCTTCAAGATTCATCCATGTTATTCTGTGTGTTAGCACTTTATTCCTTCTTACAGCTGAGTAATATTCCATTGTATGTATGTACCACATTTTGCTTATCCATTCTTCTGTTGATGGACACCGGGGCTGATTCCAGCTTTTGACAATTGTGAACAATGCCGCTATGAACATTGGTGTGCATATATCTGTTCGTGTCTTTGCTTTCAATTCTTCTGAGTATATACCCAGCAGTGGAATCACTGGATCATTCGGAAGATCTATTGTTAGTTTTCTGAGGAACCACCAAAATGTCCTCCACAGTAGCTGGATCATTCCACAATCCCACCAGCAGTGGATGAGGGTTCCTATTCCTCCACATCCTCTCCAACACTTAAAGTCTGCTGTTTTTTTAATAGCTGCCATTCTGATGGGTGTAAGATGGCATTTCATTGTTGTTTTGATTTGCATTTCCCTAATAGCGTTGTCGAGCATTTTTTCATGTGCTTTTTAGCCATTTATATTTCTTCCTTGGAGAAGTGTCTTTTCAGGTCATTTGCCCATTTTTTAAATGGGTTGTTTGTCTTTTTATTTTCAAGGTGTAGGATTTCTTTATTTATGCATGATATTAAGCTCTTATCAGATATATGGTTGCCAAATATTTTCTCCCATTGGGTAGGATGCCTTTTTATTTTCTTAATAACATCTTTTGAGGTGCAAAGGTTTTTAATTTTGAGGAGATCCCATTTATCTATTTTTTCTCTTGCTGCTCGTGCTTTGGCTGTGAAGTTCATGAAACTATTTCCTATTACAAGGTCCTGTAGATGCCTCCCTACATTATCTTCCAAGGTCTTTATGGTTTTGGCTCTTATATTTGGATCTTTGATCCATCTTGAGTTGATATTTGTATAAGGCGTGAGGTGGTATTCCTCTTTCATTCTTTTGGGTATGAATATCCAGTTCTCCAAGCACCACTTGTTAAAGAGGCCATTCTTTCCCATCTGAGTGGGCTTGGTGGCCTTGTTGAATATCAGATGACTGTATATGCGAGGATCTATATCAGAACTCTCAATTCAGTTCCATTGGTCAGTAGGTTTAGCCTTGTGCCAATACCATGCAGTTTTGAGCACTGTAACTTTGTAGTATGTTATAAAGTCAGATAATGTGATACCTCCAACTTCATTTTTCTTTTTCAATATGTCTTTGGCAAACTCAGGGCCTTTTACCTCTCCAAGAATATTTTGTGGTTAGTTTTTCCAGTTCCCTAAAAAATACAGTGTTGATTTTTATTGGGATTGCATTAAATCTGTAGATTAGTTTGCATAGGATAGACATCTTGATGATGTTTAGTCTTCCTATCCATGAACAGGGAATATTCTTCCATTTATTTAAGTCTTCTTTGATTTCCTTTAACAGTGTTGTGTAGTTTTCTGTATATAAGTCCTTTACATCTTTAATTAAATTTGTTCCTAGATATTTGATTCTTTTAGTTACTATTGTAAATGGTATTTTTTTTCTTGATTTCCTCCTCCGATTGCTTGTTATTGGTGTACAGAAATGCTACTGAATTTTGAGCATTGATCTTATAGCCTGCAACATTATTGAACTCCTTTATACATTCTAGGAGCTTTGTTGCAGATTTCTCAGGGCTTTCTATGTATAGGATCATGTCGTCTGCAAATAATGAAATTTTTACTTCTTCTTTTCCAATCTGGATGCCTTTTATATCCTTTTCTTGCCTCAGTGCTCGAGCAGGTACTTCTAAGACAATGTTAAGTAGGAGTGGTGATTGTGGGCATCCTTGTCTTGTTCCCGATCTCAGAGGGAAGGCTTTTAGGATTTCACCCTTGAAGATTATGTTAGCTTTGGGTTTTTCATATATACCCTTTATCATATTCAGAAAGTTTCCTTCTATTCCTACCTTTTGCAGTGTTTTTATCAGGAAAGAGTGCTGTATTTTGTCCAATGCTTTTTCTTCATCTATAGAGATGATGATGTGATTTTTTTCTTTCAACCTGTTCATGTGGTGTATTACATTGATTGATTTTCTTATATTGAACCATCCTTGCACATCCAGGATGAAACCCACATGGTTATGGTGTATAATCCTTTTGATAAGTTTTTGAATGTGATTAGCAAGTATTTTGTTGAGGATTTGGTTCATTAAAGAAATTGGTCTGTAATTTTCCTTTCTTGTGGTATCTTTGTTTGGTTTTGGTATTAAGGTAATGTTGGCATCGTAGAATGAGTTAGGCAATATTCCTTCTACTTCTATTTTTTGGAAGAGCTTAAGCAGAATTGGTGTTAACTCTTTCCAGAATGTTTGGTAGAATTCAGTTGTGAAGCCATCTGATCCTGAGCTCTTCTTAGTTGGGAGGTTTTTGATGACTGAGTCTAACTCTTTGCTTGTAATTGGACTGTTGAGTTCATCAATTTCTTCTTTCATCAATGTAGGCTGATTGTGCGTTTGTAGAAACTTGCCCATTTCCTCTAAATTATCATTCTTGTTGGCATATAATTTTTCAAAGTATCCTCTTATGATGCTCTTTATTTCTTTGGGATCAGTAGTGATATTCCCTTGCTCATTCCTTATTTTGTGTATTTGCATCTGTTCTCTCTTTTTCTTTGCTAGTCTGGCTAAGGGTTTGTCAATTTTATTGATTTTCTCGAAGAACCAGCTTTTGGTTTTGTTTATTGTTTCTACTGCTTTCTTATTCTTTATTTCATTTAGTTCTGCTCTAATCTTTGTTATTTCCTTCTTTCTACTTCCCTTTGGTTTAGTTTGTTGTCACTTTTCCAACTCCTCCAAGTGTGCAGTTAGGTCTTCAATTTTGGCTCTTTCTTCTTTTTTAATATATGTATTTATGGCTATGAACTTCCCTCTCAGGACTGCTTTCACTGCATCCCATAGGTTTTGATATGTTGTATTGTCATTTTCATTAGTTTCAAGGTAGTTACTAATTTCTTTTGAGATTTCCTTCTTGACCCACTGTTTGTCTAACAGTGTGTTGTTTAATTTCCATATCCTTGTGCCTAACCTGTTTCTGTGGCCCTTAGTGGTTTCCAATTTCATTCTGTTATGGTCAGAGAAATTACTTTGTATAATCTCAATCTTTCTGAATTCATTGAGAGTTGCTCTGTGGCCTAGCATATGGTCTATCTTGGAGTATGATCCATGTGCATTCTAGAAGAATGTAAATCCTGCTGTATTTGGGTGTAGTGTTCTGCATATGTCTATTAAGTCCAGGTCCTCTGATGTATTGTTGAGAGTCTTTGTTTCTTTATTGATTCTCTGTCTAGATGTTCTGTCTAATGCTGATAATTGTGTATTAAAGTCCCCCATTATAATTATAGAGTCATCTATTTCTCCACTTATTTTTTCCAGAGTTTGCCTCATGTATTTTGAGGCACCCTGGTTAGGTGCATAAATGTTTATGATTGTTCTCTCTTCTTGAGAGATTACCCCTTTTACTAATATATACTATCCATCTTTGTCTCTTACAATAGTTTTGCATTTAAAGTCTATTTTGTCTGATATTAGAACAACTACTCCTGCCCTTTTTTGGCTATTGTTAGCTTGTAAATTTGTTTTCCAGCCATTCACTTTCAGCCTCCTTGAATCCCTGGGTTAAAGGTGGGTTTCTTGTAGACAGCATATAGATGGATCATGTTTCCTTATCCATTCTGCCAATCTGTTCTCTTGATTGGTGAATTTAATCCATTAACATTCAGTGTTATTACTCACAACGAATTCCTTACTTCAGCCATTTTTTCTTTTGGTTAATGTATGTCATATGTTGTTTTGTTTCTGTTTTGTCTTTTTAGTTGTATTTAAACTCTCCTCCAACTCTCTCCCTTGTTTTTTCCTTTCAACTTGTAGAACTTTGTTTAGTATTTCTTGAAGTGCAGGTTTCTTATTGACATACTCTCTTAATTTCTGTTTATCTGTGAATATTTTGAACTCTCCATCATTTTTGAATGCCAGTTTTGCTGGATAGAGAATTTGTGGCTGGAAGTTTTTTTCTTTTAGTGCTTTAACTATGTCATATCACTGTCTTCTTTCCTCCATGGTTTCAGATGAGAAATCAGCACTTAATCTTATTGTGCTTCCCTTGTATGCGATGGTTCTCTTTTCTCTTTCTGCCTTGTGTATTTTCTCTTTGTCTTGAGCATTGGACTTTTTGACAAGTATATATGTTGGAGTTGGCCTGTTGGGATTTTACTGTTTGGGATGCGCTGTGCTTCCTGGATCTGCACATTCATCTCTCTCAATAGGGTTGGGAAGTTTTCAGCCATAAAAGGAAATACTTCAACAATCCCTCTGTTCCATTTCCCTTCTCTTCTCCTTCTGGGATGCCCATAATGCATATGTTTGTGCATTTTGTGTTGCCGGTTAATTCCCTGAGTCCCTGATGGATTTTTTCTATCTTTTTGTCTATCTGTTCTACTGTCTGTTTGATTTCAGATGTATTGTCTTCCACATCACTAATTCCTTCTTCTTCCTGTTCAAATCTGCTGTTATGTGAATCCAGCGTCTTTTTGAATTCTTGGATTTTGCCATTGATCACCATCTTATCTGTTATCTTTTTGTGTATGTTTACAATTTCTTCAGTATGTTCTCCCAGTGTATTCTTTATATCCTTAATCTCTTCCTTCACTTCATTGAGTTGGTCCATGATATTTGTTTGGTAAGCTTTGATTAGTTGTTCGATGTTCTGCATCACTTCCTGGTTTTTACTTTGTTCATTGGATTGCTCCATGTTTTCCTGTTTTTTTCAGTGTGATTTGTAATTTTTTGTTGCCCTCTAGTCATCATTTTATCTTGATGGGTTTATTCAGTTGATTAGCTTCTCTCTCTGCTCTAGAGTTTTATTTAGCTGATGGTTCTGCATGTGTGATAACTTTTCTCTTTGACACTTTTTCTTTTTATTTTATTTCCTTGCTTCTTTCTATATTCCCTTGAAGGCAAAAGATTAAGGCCAGAGGAATTGAAAGATATGAGAAGGGAAGAAGGATAATAGCAATATTGATAAAAGTAAGAAGATGGGCCAAATAAGACTTAATGAAATAAATATTTAACTCCTGTAGGCAGTGTAGAGTAATAGGAAAAAACATGGAGTACCTACAATGGACTGGGAAACCAAATAGAGGAATATATATACAATAATTTAGAAGGCTAGAATTATGAGGAGGGAGAGAAAGAGTAAAGAAAGGGCTGAAAGAAAAAAGTTAATATTAATTAAAAAAAAAAAGAAAAAATAAATAGAATAGAAATTGACACCCTTAAGTTGTGGACATATGAAAAAATGTGGTATATAAGAGCCACAACAGAAAGCAGAAGGCAGAAAGATGAAGGAAGGATAAGAGATAGTTTGGAATACAAAATCAATATAGACAGAGAATGGGAAAACACTGAAGAAGCACAGCAAAGAAGAGAGAAGCTATCAGCACCTAATTAAAAAAAAATGAAATAAAAAAGAAAGGGGGGAGGAAAGAGGAAAGAAAAGCAAGAGACAACAAATAAACAGAGAAAAACACAAACAACCACACAGGGAAGGTCCTTGTGGATCCTCTCAGCCTGCTTGTGTTTATCAATCAATTTCCCTGCAGGGTTCTATTTGCAGGTTTAACTATTAAACTAAATTAAAAAGAAGAATTTATTTTTCATTTTTTAAAGTGACTGCCTTTTTTTTTTTTTTTT
>JAQZBX010056649.1:0-18151 GCA_029593785.1 Cabassous unicinctus
TCCAGGCTTAGCTCCTGTTTCCTCCACAAGGTCAGCTGTAGGCGATCAGGCGAACGGTTCACTTCTCTTCTCCTGCGGCCTTCTTTCCAACATCAAAGCTGCTTCTCAAAGACTGCTTCAACTCTGTTCTTTGCCTTGCCTTTTATATTCAATTCCCCACCCACCAGGGGGTGGGGCTCAATGCCCTACTGACTGACATGGCCCAGTCAACGCCCTAATTATAATTCAATCATGCCCAGATTAACAGATCAGATTACAGGCATGATCCAATTATATTTTTGGAATTCATAATTACAAATTCCCCAACGGTTACAATAAGTATGCCCACTGTCACCATTATTATTCAATATTGTGCTAGAAGTTCTAGCTAGAGCAATTAGGCTAGGCAAAGAAATAAAAGGCACCCAAATAGGAAAGGAAGAAGTAAAACTTTCACTATTCGCTGATGACTTGATCCTATATCTAGAAAATCCTGAAAAATCCAAAACAAAGCTACTAGAATTAATAAACGAGTTTAGCAAACTGGCAAAGTACAAGGTTAATATGCAAAAATCAATAGCGTTTCTATACACTACTGATGAGCAATCTGAGGAGGAAATCAGAAAAAAAATTCCATTTATAAATGCAATTAAAACAATCAAATATTTAGGAATAACCTTAACCAAGGACCTAAAGGCCCTATATTCAGAAAACTACAAAACATTGCTAAAAGAAACTGAAAAAAACTTTAAATAAATGGAAGGATATTCCATGTTCATGGATGGAAGACTAAATATCATTAAGATATCAGTTCTACCCAAACTGATTTACAAATTTGATGCAATTCCAATAAAAATCCCAACGGCGCTTTTTGCAGAAATCAAAAAGCCAATCAAATTTACTTGGAAGGGTAAGGGGCCCTGAACTGCAAAAAAAATGTCTTTAAAAAGAAGAACGAAATTGAAAGACTCTTACTTCCTGACTTTAAGGCATATTACTTAGCTACAGTGGTGAAAACAGCATGGTACTGGCATAAGGACAGATAGATTGATGAATGGAACCAAATTGAGAACTCAGAAATTGACTCTCATATCTAGAGTCAAGCAATTTTTGACAAGGCTGTTAAGCCTACCCAGCTGGTCCAGAAAAGTCTAATTGACAAATGGTGCTGGGAGAACTTGATGGCCATATCTAAAAGAAAGAAAGAAGATCCCTATCTCACACCTTATACAAAAATTAACTCAAAATGGATCAAGGACTTAAATATAAAAGCAACAACATAAGACTCCTAGAAGAAAATGTAAGAAAGATCTTCAAGATCTTGTGGTAGGTGGTAGTTTCTTAAACCTTATGCCCAAAGCACAAGCAACAAAAGAAAAAATAGATAAATGGGACCTCTTCGAAATTCAACACTTTTGTACCTCAAAAGACTTTGTCAAAAGGGTGACAAGTCAGCTGGCTCAATGGGAGAAAATATTTGGCAATCACATATCTGATAAGTGTTTAATATGCATGATCTATAAGGAGATTATACAACTCAACAAGAAAAAGACAAAGTATCTGATTAAAAAATGAGAAAAAGACTTGAAAAGACAACTGTCCAAAGATGAAATATAAATGGCAAACAAACACATGGAAAAATGTTCAACATCACTAGCGATTAGGGAAAACTACAATGAGATATCATTTCACACCTGTTATACAGGCCACAATTAAAAAGTCGGAAAACTGTCAATGTTGGAGAAGATGTGGAGAGATAGGAATGCTTATTCACTGTTGGTGGAAATGTAGAACGGTACAGACACTGTGGAGGCCATTTTGGCAGTTCCTAAGGAATTTGAATATAGACTTGCCACCAGACCCAGCAATACCATTGCTAGGTATATATCCAGAAGAACTGAGAGCAGAGACAAATAGATATCTGCACACTGATGTTCATAGCAGCTTTATTCACAATAGCCAAAAGTTGGAAACAATGCAGTTGTCCATCAAATGATGAATGGATAAACAAATTGTGGAGTATGCACATGATGGAATATTATGCAGCGGTAAGAAGAAATGAAGTTGTGAAGCATATGACAGCATAGATGAACCTCGAGGTCATTATGTTGAGTGAAGCAAGCTAGACACCCAAAGGACAAAGACTGTATGATTTCCCTATTATGAACTAAATATATTATGTAAAATATAAATATATTATGTGAAATCTGAATATGGGTAGAATTGCATATTTAAGACTGTTTTTCTTTGAAGCTGAACAGATGTAAGTTAATAGTACAAAATATTAATATCAGACAAAAAACCCCAACATTATACTAAGTGAAGGAGACCAGACACAGAGTACTACATATTGTGTGATTCCATTTACATAAAATGTAAATATGAATCAATTTATAAAGTTGAAAGGAGATTAGTGGTTATGCAGGTCTGAGGAAGGAATGCCAAGGGGTGTGGAGTCTGTCTTTTTGGAGTAATAAAATTGTTCTAAAATTTTTGAGATGATGAATATACAGCATTGTGATTATACTAAAAGCCATTGATTATACACTTTGCATAGAATAACCAGAAACAGCAGCTATGTACAGTGGGGGAAGCATAGAGAGATTGAGAGGTGAGGAATTTTCTTGTTTGTTTGTCTGGTTTTTGTTTATTATTATTATTATTGAAATAAAGAAAATGCTCTAATAATGATTGATGAACACACAACTATGTGATTATAGTACATACCATTGATTGTACACTTTGGATGAATTATATGCTTCATTAATATGTATCAATAAAATTGATTTGTTTAAAAAAAAAAGTCTCCAGACATTTCCAAATGTCCCCTGGTCAGAGAATAATTGCCACCTGTTGAGAACTTCTGCTTTAAGCTAAGTGTGAGAAAATGAAAAGTATGATGTTATTTGTCTTGTGAAGCATGCCTATTGCACATAGGTAAAAAGGGAATGCATTTTGCAGACTTATTGGCAACAGCAAACATCTTCAATACTGTATTGATAGAAGGCAGTATTAAAACTTCATAACAGAAAGAGTCACCCCAGTGCAGGCAGGGTGAGATTTGGAAAAAGGGGTCATTAACACTAGTCACGGAGAGAAGATGAATCAAGCTAGAACAGAGCTGATGAAGACTTTCTATCAGGTTCCCGAGGAACAAATGGACATTTATATCAGCTCCCAAATGAACGTTCTTTATAATTTTTTATTTAAAAGTTACTCCCATGCCATGTGTATTGAGTTTTCATTCCAGAACATCTACATTATCAAGAGATAGTTTGTCCTAGTTTAATTCCTTGTTGAACCACTGCTTTCACTCTTGAGTGGACCCTCCTTGCTATTAGAGTCGAGTATCTGGTGCTCAGCTTCCCAGAGCAAAACCGATGAGCAGTGAGCAGCGTCCTAGACTGTGGTTCCACTCTGCATTTCTGTCTGGGCTAAGAAACAAGGAAAAGGAGTTAAAATATCCATCCCCTTCTCCACACATTTCTCAGGCCTCTCTTTTGTGACTTATTTCCCCCTTTCAGGCTGCCTTTGGTATTTATTAGAGAATCTCAATCCCAAATTCATGTGACCCTGGAACTTCAGAATGTGACCTTAATTGGAAATAGAGTCTTTGCAGATGTAGTTAGTTTAGATGGGGTCATACTGGGTTAGGGTGGGCCCTAAATCCCGTGACTAGTGTCCTTATAAGAAGAGGAAGATTTGGACACAGACACACAGACTGAGAGGGAAGACGGCCATGAGAAGATGGAGGCAGGGCCTGGGAGTGCTGCTGCCACAAGCAAAGGGATGCCTGGGGCCACCGGAACCTGGAAGCAGCAAGGGAAGATGCTCTCCTAGAGGCCTAGCAGGGTCCTGCCAGCACCTTGACTTCACGTTTCTGGCCTCCAGAACTGTGAGAGGGTAAACTTGGGCTGTTTTAAGCTAATCAGTTTATGGCACGTTTTAGCCCTAGGGGACTAAGACTGGGCCCAATGGCTGGGACCCACAGTGTCCCCAGAGCCCCATTCCTGTAGGGGTGCCCAGCCCAGCCCTCCCTGGTCCCTGTGCTGAGCTCTGACACCCACTTCCTGCAGAATGTCCTTCCCAAAGTTCATCCTCCCAAGCCCATCCTTTCCCTACCCAGGATTCACAGATTCTAGCTCCACTATCATTTCTTCAATCCGAATTATTAACACAGGATTGGAGGTTGGGATTAGACCTTAAAAACGATCTTGTCCAATATCCTTTTCCTCCTGAATATGTGTAAACCGAGGCCCAGAGAGGGGACATGGCAGGCCTAAGGAAACCCAGCTACAAAGGGCCAGACAGAGGACTGAGGGTGAAACCTCAGGAGCACCAGCCTTTAAAGGACAAGCAGAGAAGAAACAGGGTCAGACGTGCTTTAAGAAAGCCAGGTGTGAGCAGCGATGGGGAAGCCGAGGCAGGAGAGACCACCAGAGCAAAGGGGGTGGCTAAGAGGCAGTGCTGGGACAGGAGCGAAACTTCCTTGCATGGAACCTTAAAACAGTACTGTCCTCTGTGGGAAAGGTAGCCTACAGGGGTTGAGTGGGGTCAGGGGGGAAATTAGGAGTTTGGCGATGAAGGGAGGATTTCAGTCTGTACCTACCGGTGAGGATGTTCCTGGATACCTGAAGGATTCAATGGGATTCCCAGTAAACAACAAGAAAAGCTGATGAGCGAGATTGTTAACTGCTGTCCTTGATTGCAAAGGCTCCTGGGGGACTGTAGGGTTTCTGCGGGGTAGAGGAGAGGGAGAGAGAGGAGGCGGCAAAGCAGAACGAGGGACTTGGAAAGTGTATCCCGTATCTTTTGGCGGAGCAGAGTGAACTATGGGCTCTGTTAGGGAAATGTGTGCTTTGGCAGGATAATTTAAAATGGTTTTCCTCAAATCTCTGCATCTTTTATTTGAATAACTGATGAAACAGACTACCTGCTAGTTACATATTGCAGGGTGATTTTTCTGCCTGAGGGTGTTTTTATTCTCAGGGGGAAAGGATGCTATTTCTGTAAATCTCAAACATTACATGCATCAGATAACGCAAGGAGAAAGCTTTTTTTTTCCTCCAGAGACAAACACAAATAGCTCCAGTTTCTTCTACCTCTTGTTTAAAGCCATCTCATAGAGCATTATCACAAACGAGCTCTAAGGATGGATTGTTTAGGGCTATACAGTTTATTTGTGTGCAAATATACACACAAACATTGCATTTATTCTCCACATGTAGTTTTACCTACACTTGCTAAGAGCACTTTAGACCCCTCAATACAGGTTCACTCAGTGGACTATAATAAATTCAGACAAATAAGAAACCCGTATGTTAAAAAGTAAATAAATAGTGAATAGCAAAATTTCAATATTTTCTACAAAAACACTGGAAAGCTGGCCTTTTGATAAAGGAATCCTGAAATCCTACTTGCTGTTTCCTCTCTCTGAACCATATGGCAGGCATCCATTCCCTAGGGCTGCTGCAGCAAAGTACCATAAACTAGGTGGCTTAAAACAACCCAGATTTCTTGTCTCACCGGCCAAAATCGTGGTGCCAGCAGGGCCGCGCTCCCTCTGGGACCTGTGGGAGAGAGCCCGCCTTGCCTCTCTTGTCTCTGGCACTTGCTGGCCCTCCTTGGTGTTTCTGGTCCGTAGGGGCATCGCTCCCGTCTGCTCCATCTTTCATGGGGCCGCTTCTCCCCGTGTCTCCTGTCATGAAGACGCCAGCCTCGCTGGATTTAGAGCCTGGCCTAAGCCAGTCGGACTGCCTCTTAACGTGGATGCAATTATCCCCAAATGGCCACATTCTGAGGTAGTGGGGGTTGGAGCTTTGACGTATCTTTTGGGGGGATGTAATTCAACCCATAACAGCAGGTCTCCAAGTTCAGGTTACAAAGGCATAATACAACTTGCATTTTTTTCTTCTTCATGCAGAATGGTAAGTTTCATGCTGTCAGAGTGGTACATCTGATGTTCCTCTCATGGCAGAGAATCCTCAACTATTCCATGTGACCTATCCGCCATTCCCTCACAGAAGAGAATTAAGCAACTTCATAACTAAGAGGCTGTCTAGTTTGCATATCAGAATTGCATGTAAGGTGGCTCTAGAAAATGTACTTTCAATTAAAGACATGTTTTTCTTTCTCCTGCTGTATGTATCTCCAGCCCCTAGGAGGGTATCTGGCAGAGAGTAGGCATTTACTAAGTATTTCTTGAGTAAAAAGGTAGAGGAAAATTCTGCTGCCTCAAAGAAACAAATATTTTCAAAGAAACAAATATTTGGCTAGGTGACTTTGTCAATTTTGTTCACACTCCAAAGCAAAACGTTCCATTATTTGACCAGAGAGAAGTAGAAATAACACAGAGTCAATCAAAGATAATGACTGTAATTGGGTGGGTAGGGGATTTGGCAGCAGTATCTGTCAATATTGATGAGCAGGATGGAGCCAGCTGATGTCAAGAATGCTGGGTGCCAAAGTGACTCAACTTGTTGAGGGTTACAGGGGTCCCAGATTGTCACAGGGTTAGGGACACATGGCTACGTTACCAGGTATGAGGCAGAAGAGGTGACACGGTGGAAAGATTGCCATAACATGGGTGGATGACCCGGATTTTGGATCACCAACATTTGACCCCATTTTCAATTCCTAAATTCCTGTTGCTATTTCCTTTGCCAAAGGAGAGAAGGAAGGGAGGGTCTAAGGTTTCACAGTCTCAGAACTTCTCACCGGTTACAGATTCTCCATGTTGGAAGGCATTTTTTTGGCAAAGACAAAATTATAAATCATCCAAATTGTCACAAATACAATATTATATATCTATACACACCCATGACTGTGTGTGTTGTGTGTATGTGTGTGTGTTGTGTATATCATCAGTATAGAATTTACAACCTGGAATACCTATAATTGGCTTGGTCACTAAAAAACAACAACAACAAAAAACACAAAATCTACTCTTATCTGAGCCAATGATTTAACATTCTTTCAATCAATTTGAAAGCAAAGGGATGGCTAATGTAAAGGCCTTCGCCTTCAGTGGACTCATTTAGGAATCCTTATTTCAGGAAAAAATAATAATGCAGCAAAAACAGAAGAACAACAAGTTATTGTCTACTTGGGTTATCAAGTAAATACCCCAATTATCTGTTTCACTTGTCAGTGGACATTTGAAATGGCCTTACACATTTTCGGCAGTATTCCATCATATGAAGAAACTACTGCCCAGCATAAAATCAGAAGACTTAATTTTTTTCCAGACTAAGTTGTGATTCAACAACTAGTGCAATGCCTGTTTCAGAGCAGCCCTTGTGCTCTCGAGCACGCCAAGACAGAGCTTATCATACAGGATTTGTCATAGAGCTTACTCAGATAGGCAGCTACCGGGGAGTCCCTCTGCTTGTCAAGCCCAGCTCAGCAGCAGCTCTAGGTCAGGAGAGTTGCCAAGTCTTTTGTCAACTGTAGCAAGAGTAAGGTCAGCGGTGGAACTGAGGCAACAGAGCCGGCTGCATTGCATCAGGCCCCTGTGGGCTCTGAGGAAACTGCAACTTGTCAAGCTTCAAATGGTAATGAATGTGGCTATCGAATAGTGTGCCTGGCTCATTCACCGTCTTACCCCTGTCTCTAACTCTGCCTCCCGTGTAGAGTTAGTGTGCAACATATGTTGGCTGAGTCAGTGAATTCAGAGCTAAGCAAATTGGTGATAAGAAACGTGAAGGAAAGAAAAAAAAAAGAAGGTGGCAACAAAAGATAATCCCCTGCCCAAATAAGTTTGTTTGCCAAATATTAAGGTTAACAAGTTTCTTTTTCACTCTGGAACATCTCAAATCTTTAATATGTTTATGAATGCTCAGAAGAAGAATTTAAGCAAAGCAGTTTCCCAAGTATTTTGAGTGTAAAATCTTTTGTTAAAGGTACTTATTAGCATCTCTCTGCAGTCCTTGGGCTGATGCATTTAAAAATCAGTATGACAGAATAAGCTCAAAAACTGTGCTCAAATTGATTTTTGTTTGCTACTTTCATGGGTTCATTTCTAAAAAAAATTTTGTGTGCTGGGCCTCTATGACAATGGAGAACATAAAATTCCCTAAATATTTTAATGCATCTGTAATCTATGCTGATGATGTTTGTAGTAAAAATTTATTGTCAGCTTTGAAGTAACATAAACCCTGCTCTCCTGATGCTTAATTTGTCAAACAGTTGCAAAACCAAATTATGTAACACTGAAGAGCATATAAGCACAAAGGGGCCAAGAGTTTCCGATGTGCCTCTACTTCCAAAACATTGGAGGAGCTTGTTAAATGCAGATTACTGGGCCTGACCTCTCCTCCAGGAATAGATCCTCAAATCTATGGCCAACTGATATTTGACAAGGCTGCCAGGTCCCCTCAACTGGGACAGAATAGTATCTTCAAAAAATGGTGCTGGGAGAACTGGATATCCAAATCCAAAAGAATCAAAGAGGACTGCTATCTCATACCTTATACAGAAATTAACTCAAAATGGATCAAAAACCTAAATATAAAAGCCTGGACCATAAAACTCATAGAAGAAAATGTAGGGAAGCATCTTCAAGATCTTCTGGTAGGCAGTGGTGTCTTAGACTTTATACCCAAAGCACAAGCAATGAAAGAAAAAATAGATGAATGGACCTCCTCAAAATTAAAAACTTTTGTTCTTCAAAGGACTTTGTCAAGAAAGCGAAAAAGCACCTATGCGACAGGAGAAAATATTTGGAAACCACATATCCAATAAGGGTTTAATATCCAGTATATATAAAGAAATCCTACAACTCAATAATAAGAAAAACAACCCAATTAAAAAATGGGCAAAAGGCTTAACTACACATTTATCCAAAGAGGAAATACAAATGGCTAAAAATCACATGAAAAGATGGTCAACATCACTAGCTATTAGGGATATGCAAATCAAAACCACAATGAGATACCATTTCACAACTACCAGAATGGCCCAGTATTAAAAATAACAGAAAAGTAAGTGTTGGAGAGGATGTGGAGAAATAGGAATACCCATTCAAACTTCTGGAATGTAAAATGTGCAGTTACTGAGGAAGATAGTTTGGTGGTTCCTCAGAAAGCTAAGTATAGAATTGCCACATGATCTGGCAATCCCGCTACGAGGTATATACCCAGAAGAACTGAAAGCAGGGCCACGAACAGACATTTGCACACGGATGTTCACAGTGGCATTATTCACAATTGCCAAGAGAATGGAAGCAACCCAAGTGTCCATCAACCAATGAATGAGTAAATAAAATGTGGTATATATGTACAATGGAATATTATTCTGCTGTAAGAAGGAATGAAGTCCTGACGCGTGTGACAACATGGATGAACCTTGAGGGCATTATGTTGAGTGAAGTAAGCCAGACACAAAAGGACCAATATTCCATGATCTCACTAATATGAACTAATTATAATAAGCAAACTCATAGAGATAGGATCTAAAATAGAGGTTACCAGGAGAAAGAATGGGGGTAGAGAATGGGGAGCTGATGCTTAATTTGTGCAGAATTTCTCATTAGGTTGATTGTAAACAATTGGAAATGGATAGAGGTGATGGTAGCACGTTATTGTGAGTGTAAGTAACAGGGATGAATTATGTGTGTGAATGTGGTTGAAAGGGGAAGTTTTGAGTCATTTATGTCACTGGTAGGAAAGCTAGAGGATAAAACATGGGACTGTATGACACAGTGAACCCTGTTGTGGATGATGACTATGGTTAATAGTACAGATGTAAGAATGTTCTTTCATGAACTATAACAAAAATATGTCACTTTTACAGGGTGTTAATAATAGGGTGGTATATGGGGAAATACACCTAATGAAAACTATGGATTATAGTTAGAAATATTTTAATATTTCATCAGTTGTAACAAAGGAACCACACCAGTGCTAAGTGTCAACAATAGGGGGTTATATGGGAATGGTGTCTTTTTAATATGATTTTTGTGTAAACCTACAACTTCTCTAATTTAAAAACTTAAAATAATTTTTAAAAATTGTGCTAAGTGACAGAAACCAGACACAAAGTACTACATACGGTATGATTCCATTTGTATAAAATGTGAATATAAGTAAACCTCTAGAGACAGAATTAGATTAGTGGTTTTGTAGGGCTGGGAAGGATAGAGGGATTGAGAAGTGACTGCCAAGGGGTATGGGGTTTTTCTTTTTGGAGTAATGAGAATGTTCTAAAATTGATTGTGGTGATGAATGCACAACTTTGTGATTATACTGAGAGCCACTGATTATACACTTTGCATCCAAAGATTGTATGGGGTGTGAATATATCTCAATAAAACTGCTTAAAAAATACCCCATATGATTCTAAAGCAAGGAGTCAGTGTATACAGTTCAAGTAAGACTCATATAAGCACATCACAATATATCATTGCATTGGTCAAATGTATCTCGTTTTCTTAATCCAAGGTTTCCCTTTTTTGGGAGTTCACATTTTTCAAGCACTTAGATCTCCTCAAGCTGTTGGAACAGATTGTGGCACCCCTAGATTATGGCATATAGATTTATGCCCTTACAGAATATTGGGAGCTCCTGCAAGGAAAAAGGGTAAAAGGGGGGTCTAACTAGCACTTTGCTTAGGGGCCCCATTTTACTACTCTTATTGGCGAACGCCTCCTGTGTCAGCAAGATTGCTCTGAAGATTGAGTTGCAAGCTGCAGGAATGGTGAGGAGGGGAGAGGATGCCAAGTAAGCAAGAGAGATGGGGCCAATCCCCGTGGAGATGACACTCACATCCAGCATGTTGACGGGTGGGCAGAGAGGCTGGTAGGCGCAATAGCTGGGGGCTGTGAGTTAGTTTTCTGGCCTGACAAAATGCCACAAACTGGGTGGCTTAAAACAACAGAAATTGATTGTCTCTCGGTTCTGGAGGCCAGAAGTCTGAAGGTGTAATCAGGGCCACACTCCCTTTGAAAGGTCAAAGGAAGAATCTCTTCCATGCTACTCCCCTGGCTTCTGGCAGTGGCCGGTAATCCCTTGGCATTCCTTGGTGTCTTAGTTTGCCAGAGATGCTATAACAAATACCTCACAATGGATTGTCTTTAAACAACAAGCACTAATTGTCTCATGGTTTGGAGACTGAAAGTCCAAAATCCAGATGTCAGCAAGGCCGTGCTTTTTCCCAGCGTCAGTAGCGTTCTGGTGTTGGCAGCCCTCTGTCACGTGGTGCTTTCTCCCCCTACTCTCTGGCTTCTACTTCTGGTTTCTTCTGGTTTCTAGCTTCTTTGAGTGCATCTGAATTTCTTCTCTTTATATGGTCTCCAGTAATATGGATTAAGACCCACCCCAGTTCAGGTTGACCATGATTTATCTGATAACATCTTCAAAAGGTCCTGTTTAAAAATGTGTTCACACTCACAGGAATGGAATGCAGGTTAAAACAAAGAACATGGCTTTTTTATGCTTCAAGGTTCAATCGCCAACACTTGGTTTGTGGCAGCATAACTCCAATTTCTGTCTCTGTCTCTGTAGCCACATGGCTTTCTTACCCCGTCTCTCTGTGTCTGTGTCCAAATTCCTTCTTCTTGTACAGGCACCAGTCACATTGGGTTGGGACCTACCCTAATCCAGTTTAGCTCCATCTTAACTCATTACATCTTCAAAGTCCCTTTTTCCAATATGGTTACACACGGCAGAGGTTAGGACTTGAGCATGTCTTTTGGGGGCCACAATTCACCCCATAGCAGGCATGGGCTCTGTACTAAAGGTATTTTGGCTCAACTGCTTATTAGTTGTGGGACCTGCAGCAAATTACTTAGCTTCTCAATGCTTCAGTTTTTTTCTTTTGATTTGTAAAATGGGGGAAATGATATGTATTACCTAGGGTTATTTTTTGAGACATAAATGAGATGGATTCTGTAAAGTACATAGCCCAGCACCTGGCATATAGTAAGCACTTAATATTAGTGATTATTATCTTGACCAGAAACTGGCAGTGGCCTCTATTCCCCCACCATGGTATTGGTGATCTTGACTGAAACCAGTTACCATTAAAGGCAAAACAAACAAAACTTTGGAGCTCAGCTTTGGAGCTCAACACACCTGGGATTGCGTATTGGCTGTGTCCTTTATATTTACAAGTTGTGTGAACTTGGGCAATTATTTAACCCAACTGAATCTATTTCTCCGCCTGAAAATAGGGATAAAGTACCTAAGAATAAATGATGATTGTCATCATTGCTGTAAACTTCGAGTTGCTTAAGTACTTGGCAATTTAATTTCTCCATGAGATCAATATATGTGTTCCCGCACTTTCTCAACCTAATTTCACTACATGGGGAAGATTCTCTGACTTCCTAGCAGGAGTGAGAGAGGAGCTGGCTCAGGGTCAGCTGGAGTTCCAGGATCCAGTTGTTAGGGGTTGAATTGGGTTTCCCCAAAAGATATGTTCAAGTCCTAACAGAACATTGAGGCCGTGAACTTCTGTTGTTTGAAGTCTTCTCGTTTGTGGTACTTCTTTTTACAGTAGCCTTCAGAAACCAAGACACAGAGTGAGACAGGGGATGGGCGAGAACTGCAGGCCACTTTGAGTGAAACCAGTTTCTAAATCCTAAGCAAGAATGAGCTCCTGTAGCAAGAGAAGCTCCAAAGGATCAAGACCAAAGGGGGCACAAGGAGAGAAAGAATTGGATTCAAGCAAAGGTTTGGAAACAGAGAGCAGGCAAGACAGTGACTGGAAATATTCCTCCCAGGCAACTCTCCACCGCGGAAGGAGCATTTCAGAAAACTGGCGGGTGAGCCCTTGGTTAGTAAAGAAAATGCTAAGGGGAACTATGAGAGTTGGGACAAGGCCCAGTGGTATGAAAAGTTGTATTTATTGATCTTACTTTCATTATACCATGAGCTCTTGGAGACTTTGTCTCATGCAACTTAAAAAAAAAAATTTTTTTTTAAAGACACTTAGATTACATAAATGTTACATAAAAATGTAGGGGATTCCCATAGGCCCCACTCCCTCCCCTTCCCACACTTTCCCACATTAACAACATCCTTCATTAGCGTAACACAGTTGTTACACCTTTGAACCCCTAGAAGTCAAACGGAAAATGTTGAATGTGGGTTGTTTCTAGGAGATACAGGGATGAGCCTCGCCTGTCCCACTCCTTTTGATTTCAAGGTCACTTTTTAATCTCTGGGGCTCTTTAAGTCCAATTATAGGTTTCACTGAAAATGTTTTCCATATTTTAATCAGCTTAATCTTCCTTGTAATAATAACTCAAATTTATTTTATGTGTTTAAGATAGTCATTGAATCATAATATATTTCCCACTTAAGAATAGAGTGTATATCGTACAGCAATGTTGGAATCTAAGAGCAATCTAAGAGCATGTTGGAAACTTTGGTATGTCCACACTTTTTTATTTTACAAAATATTATAAAGATCTGCGAGAATAAAAATGGAAAGGATAATTTTCAATTTCCAGGTAAATTCTATACCATTAGTTTGACATGAACTTGAGAGAGCTAAAATTTAACTCAAATAAGGGAGTGCAGTTGTGGATTGGAGCAGAGCATGCATTGAGAACTTCCTGTCAATCAATCTGGTGTGCCACTTAGGGGCATGAGTTTGTGATACCGTCAATGGAAAATAAGAAAACTTTTGTTACTTAAAGGAAAGGAACTTAGGAGACATTTCTTGTAAACCCCATCATTGTCTCTTAATTTTCATAGACAGTAAACATAGGATAATTTAGGAATATTTACATAAAATTTTAAAGGACTGTATTATATTACAGTATCCTTTTCAAACATCAACACACTTCAAAACCTGCAATTTTCTTAATCAGAGATTTTTTTTCCCATTCTCCTAGCTGGGAGCAAAACTTGGATGCAGAGGTTTAATTCTTGTTAAGCTGGACCCTCCAAGACAGAGTCTGTGGTTAGGACACTAAACTGGAGCTGTCTGTTTCTTGATACTGAAGTGGGGATGGACTCGGGCCTCGAGGTGGAAACTGAGGACAGTCTGTCTGTGGCTTCCTGGAGGACCTTTAGAATGGACAGACCTCTTAGAGTGAGAGTTACCACGTTAAATATTCAATTCAGATTTAGGAGGGATCTCATCTCTCTTTTACTCTTCTTGTCTTGCTTTTTTCGTCCTTCTTCGTTTGAGAGTGAATTCATCACCACTATACTTTCGTTCACTGAGAATAGAATCTGTGTCAGATCTCCAGCCTTTGCAAAGCCTGTCTCAGAACAATTAAGGCTGTCTTTTGCTGAATTTGTACAGTACTTGGTCCTCTGGTGCTGCAACATTAGTTCTGCTTTTCTTTGCTGTTGATTGTAATAATAAATTTTAAAAATCATTGCAATGATCATTTATTGCATATTTGTTATGTTTGTTTCTGGCATGTCGCTAAATACTGCATGTGCATTTTTTCACGATGACAATCTCTTGTCATAATCATTCTAAATGTTGTAATCACTAACTCTGCTGCAACTCCAGAGACAAAGAGATTTAGTCCTTTTTCTTTTTTTCCAATTCAGGAATTTTATGCCTTTTCGATGACTCTCTTCTTTTTTCGCGATTACTACAGTTAAGTAGTGAAGGCTGCGGTGTTCTGACAGTGCTGTCAGTTCTAAGACTCTTTGGTGGTGCCTGTCACCTGAAGTTTCCTTCTTTTTAGAAATTTTCTCAGGGAGTAGGACATTTTTCTGGGGACTGCTCAATTTGGGCTTTTACTGTTTTTCATCCTTTTAATGTTATTGGTATAATTTTGTATCTTTTGTTTAAAGGTACAGTCAAAGGAAAAAAAAATCATCCTTGTCAGAATGCCCAAACTTCCTTATCCTTTCCAAACAAACTATTTTGTCTTTACATAATTGCCAACTTTTCATTTGTTATTGTCAAAAAAGAATAGTTCTAGTTAAATACAAAACTACTTGGATTTCCATTAGCATGCTTGAATGTAAAGGTTGACAGGAATTTTGTGTGAAGGAGTTAGAATTGGGCAATATTTTACTAAAATCTTATTCTTTGTATTTTGTAGCAAGGTTATGACTGTCATCAGATGGGTGGCTGAGTATAAGGCTATCTTCAACTCGTTTTCTTCTAGAAGTCTCCGCCAACAATGTTAGCATTTTATATTGACAAAATGTGCTAAAGTCACAAAACACCAAATCATAACCAAGATTTTATTAGGAGACTTGCTTTATAAATGAAACCACCTTGCGTGCTCTGGTGTCTTCTGATTCAGATTCTGCAGACGTTGTACCAGGCAGGGTAGTTTACCCAGCTCAATGCACTGACAGAGAGGGCAGGTGAGTACTGGCCTCTGGGAAGTTCTCTTCAAACACTGAGATACAGAAGTCACAGGCTCTACCTTCAGATCTCGGCTGGCTTTGGAATGGATTTTTATTTTTAACACAAACAAGCCCATTTCTCTTCACTGCAGGAGGACTTTTGTCTAGAATAATGGAAAGATGAGTGACAAGAACATGTGAGGCGACTGGCCTTAGGCTGGGAAGATCTTGTCTTCTAATCAACTTCAATTATCCATCTTCCAATTTCAGACACAGATTTCCCCTCAACCCCTACTCCTAGGATGGGTGGCCCCTCTGGTTCCATTTCAGCAGGCAGTTCCCAAGGTCCTAGAAAAGGAGTCTAAGACAATTGGTTTGGAAATCCTCACCTTATGTTGTTGTTTAATGTTTTCTATGTTAAATAACAATGATTTTCCTGGAATAATGCTGCAGCTATGTCAATGTCTCATCATTTTTCAAGATACTGAGAATTGGAGAAATAGTGAGGCAATCAACAAACAGCTATTGAACAACTACTAAGTGTAAGGCTTTCAATTGCCAAGACATAATGGAATGTAATCGGGGCTATGAGTTGCGAATAGAGCTGGAAGAAGAGTGATGAAATGAAATGTGATAACGTGTGAAAACACCAAGCATTAACATTAGGTGTCAATACCAAGTACAAGCCCATTTCAGATCTTCAGTAGATGCTGGTCTAATGTAAATCTAAATGTATTCAGTGATGCACATCTGGTATGGCTATCTGCCGTGACACTGCCAACAAATGGAATGTGACAAGATTCTCAGTGCATGAGATGAGCCTTTCTCAACCCTGCTTTGGCATTATGACCCACAGAAACACTGAGTCCAATGAATGATCCCTTCTAGAGAAGGAGGTGACAGACACACAACCCTTCACAGGTCCACTTCCCCCCCACCCTCAGGATGATCTAGTACCTCTCCTCTAGAGTGCCCACCCCAGAGACACTTAGACTTATCACACTCGAATGTCATTGTAGTTTACCATCCAATGCCCCCTACTTCACTTTAGCTGCTCAAGGAGAAGAAAAGTCTGCACATGGTGTCCGCTGTTGGCATCTGGCATGTGGTGGAGTAGCATCAAGGAAATCTTTGTTGGATGAATGAGTAAATGAGTGAACCAGGTTTAAAGGGAATGGTCTCTGGTGGCCGTCTGATTTTAGGCCGAGGTACACTGAAGTTGGTGCCAATATTGTGCTCAATCTTCTCTGCTGTAAATGCTCTTATCTGTTGTTTATCTATCCAAGAAAATTTTAGGAAATCCAAGATAGATAGATGGATGTGAGGCCAAATGGAATTTCTCCTAATGAAAGGAATGTCAGGCGTGGGGGAAGAATGAAGAGAAATCTAATATTTCTGAAATGTCTACTTCGTTAAAGTCTGTGCTTGAAACTATTTCTTACTTATAAAAAATAAAAGCAATGAACAATCATATCACCTAGATATAACCATGCTAATATTTTGGTATATAGCCTCCCAGTGTTCTCTCTCTCTCTCTCATCTATCTAGCCATCATTTATCTATTTATTTATATGTATTATTATATATAATACATTATAGATATATGTATGTTTATCACTAAGCATACATAAAAACTTTGAACAAAGTTTAGCAAAATAATTTTAAAATGTAAAGCTGAGTCGTCAAGGAAGAATTAACCGCTATCTCATTAAACAGTCCCAGAGAACAGAAAAGTAGGAAAAACCTCCAAGCATTTTATGATGACACTAAAACACTGAAATCAAAATCAAGCTATAAATTGTGTGAATTTATAAACTGTGTGAATGTTGACACCTGGATAGATAAATAGATACTTGCAATAATAAAGTAAATAGCTTGGAGACCATCAACACATATATAAATATGATATATGACAGACAGTGTAGACATTTTAATCCATGGAGAAAAAATGGACTATTCCATTAAAGTCATTGAGACAAATGTTATCTATGTATAAAAAATAAAATTAAATCCTTTATAACATGAACAAAAATAAATTTTAGATGAATTAAATACTTAAATGTGAAAATTGAAATTTCAAACTTTTAAAAGAAAATTAAACAGAAATCTGTGACTTCAGAATATTGGATAATTTCTTAAACAAGACATTGAAAGCACAACTGTAAAGGAAGGGATAGATATATTTGACTAAAATTAAAATGTATATAAAAAGACACCATAACAAAGTGAAAGGTCAAGGTACATCTGGAAGAATATACTTTCATACATGTAACTGCCAGAGAATTAGTAACCATAATGTATAAGGAATTCCTTGTAGTTAAGAAAGATAAATGAGCCAGAAGGAAACTATGCAAAGGATATATGCAGGTACTTTGCTAATAAGATGGTGCAAATGGCCAACAAACATATGAAAGCATGCCGCAAATTTAGTAATCAGAGAAGACCAGTTAAAATGGGTGTCCATGTGATGGGGAAAAAAAAATCAATTATTGGTAAAAATGTGGGGAATCAGGGACTCCCATATGTAGTTGATGGGAGAGTTCACTGACTTTGCAGAGTGATTTAGCAATATCTAGTAAGTCGATATTATATCAACTTTGTGATTCAGCTATTCTGCTTCTTAGTATGTACCTTAGATACTCTCTGGCATATACACAAAGAGACATGTGCAAGGGTTTCTTGTAGCTATGATTGTAATAATGAAAAACTGTAAGCAATGTAAATGCCCATGAATAAAAGAGTGGATAAATATATTATGTTGTATTAATACAATGGAATAATATATACCATTCAAAATAAATGAACTAGATTTATACGTATCAGTGTGGATAAATCTTGAAGTATGATGCGGTATTTAAAAAGGAATTTTTGGATATATTCAAACAGAAATATATCATTCATAT